>CM035196.1:10492234-10512528 GCA_020233015.1 Callinectes sapidus | reverse complement strand
ATATATATATATATATATATATATATATATATATTAGCACGTGTGTGTTTGTGTAACTGTTGTTGTTTGCGTGGCGCAAAGGAACTGGCGTGAGACATTGACTGGCCACTCAATGAAATATCGCGTAAAAGTGAAGAAAAAAAAAACGTAAATTAAAAATTTTCTTGAATTTGGGCTCTTGTCTAACTACATGTATTGACCAATAGAATTTGACTCCACGTGGAGATAAAGTTGGTTACCGTGATCTTTGACCAATGGGGATGCGTTATTTAACAAGCTGACGAGTGCATACCCTTTCTCAACTTGTTTTGGGTTACTGCAAGGTTTACAACAAGTTTAACGAGCTTACCAGCGGTGATGCTGAAATTATTGAACCGCCATGCTTAAGCCTCAACTTCCTACTCCCTTCTAGCTACTACCAATTATATTTCCTATTGAGTAGGTCTATTATATATATATATATATATATATATATATATATATATATATATATATATATATATATATATATATATATATATATATATATATCAAGCAGATGTTTTTAGCTCGGTAAATCCTCCAAGACAAAAGGCCTTTACTTTTGTAAGTATACGCCTCATGGAAAATCCAGGGTCGAGTTTCTTTTAACCACGTATCGAACCGGTGGTGTATAAATAGTACGATGAGGGTACGGGAAGTTATAATTATGTGTGTTACCTTTCCCGGCGTGGGACTCTGAAGTTCACGGAAAATCCTATTGTGTATTTTCCCCTTTTTTGTTTCTTCTCTGGTTTTAAGTAATGATTTTTTTATTTTTGTTATTAGATGACTTTTACACAACGCACTGTATTAATGCTGTAAACACTAATTTTACTCAGGGCTTCAAAGGACAACCATATTACCGACACTGCGGAGTCCGAGAGCCTTGACAGAGTTCTTTAAGGACAAGAGGTCACTGGGAATGATCGATTGGTAAAATTGAAATATCTCGGCCCTCGAATGTCTGTTGTGATAACATAGGACTTCCATCCCAACTTGCTATTTTTTTTTCTTCCCGAGAACGACATAATCAACGAAGATAGGTTCATCATGCGAGTGTGGGCGCCATCCCTTTCCTTTGAAATGATGAGCATTATGCAGAACACGACCCTTGATCCTATAATGGAGGCTCTGCTATTTGTTGTAAAGAAAGAAAAAAAGAAAAGCCCCCCCCCATTCCCTGAGGTGGTGGAGTAGAGGGGATGGGAGCAGTTATTTGACTCTGAAACGAGATTTTTGCGACACCAAACATCGTTAGAATCAGTCGAATTGCAACGAAGGAAATTACATTTAAACATAACAAGCATCAATATCGCTCTGTTTATGAAAAACTGAATATTTACTTGACATGCTTATAGCCGAGGATAAAGTAAAATCCTGGATTAAGCATTCCATTTAGAAAGTTGATCCAACCTGCTATAATGTTAAGACCATAGCGCCAAACGTTAGTTGTTACGGAAACTTCCAAGAGTATGTCTTAGGGTTCTGGTGATTGGTTCACTAAGATAAATGCATCTACATCGGAGGGAAGCATCCATGAACTTCCAATACTTAATTACCTATGGCCTTCGAGAATAAGTCTATGAATGTCCTAAAACATTTCAGAATATGAGCATTACATTTGCAGTTTGTAGTATATGTTTTTAAAAATTTGTTTGTCACCCCAACAGGAAGGATGAGCGAGGAACGCGATGTGGTAACGCCCTTGGAGCCCCTGACTCCCTCTTCCTGCGGGGGAATTTCCACTTCATCCTCGTCTGAATTCAGCAGCCGCAAATACTACCGTGATGTGCCGCACCGGTAAGAGCATTTGTTATTATTACTATTGTTGGTGTTTCCTCATTATTATTATTATTATTATTATTATTATTATTATTATTATTATTATTATTAGTAGTAGTAGTAGTAGTAGTAGTAGTAGTAGTAGTATCATCATTATTATTATTATTATTTGTAGTAGTAGTAGTAATAGTAGTAGTAGTAGTAGTAGTAGTAGTAGTAGTAGTAGTAGTAGTAGTAGCAGCAGCAGCAGCAGCAGAGCAGCAGCAGCAGCAGCAGCAGCAGTAACAGCAGGAATAGCAGCAGTAGCAAGTTAAATAAGACAGGATAGAAATAATCATTTCACTCGCTATCGTATCTTTGTATTTATTTATTTTCTCGTTCAGTCATTCACGCATCACATTTTCTCCAATAACGGAATTGAATGACCAACGATAAAGAAAAGAAAACCACACACACACACACACACACACACACACACACACACACACACACACACACACACACACACTATGCGACAAAATATGTGCACAGTTGCCTGCTATGAAATACTTTATATGAATGTTATGAGAGAGAAATATGTATGCGATGTTACGATCAATGAAAACTTGTTTGACCACCAGAGCAACACGCTTACCTCTTGCAGCAGCCTCGTAACGGAGGAAAGCAGATAATCCCTTGCACACTTTCTCCTTCAGTTAGGAAAGTAAATAGTGGAGTGGGATGATAAACGTGGGATGTGTATGGTGGTGATCGCTCATATTCTGAACAAAACAAAGCAAAAAGTGTTAAAGTTCTCTAAAGCATGTTAAGTACATCATTATATAAAAAAAAACCCGTCATATTTAGAAGGATAATTTTTTACTATATTAGTTTACGTTATATTCATAGACAAGAAAATATAGGAATATTATCTGTAAGTTTATTAATGTTGAATTGACGTATTTGTCTTTGCCTCTTTGTTAACCTTATGGAATTTTATTGGACTAGTTCAGAATTTTGAAAGACACCTCCGAATAATTATATACACTATTTTAAATCTTCTAGTGTCTACAGTTATACCTTTTTTCTGATTGAAATGGTTGAAATATACCTGTTTGAATAATGGAGTAATCGGTAATTGAAATCAGCCAGATATGCGTGAAATATCTTACGCCACCAGCATGGAAAATAAGTCGAGGTGAAGCGATACTATAGACAAGAAGCTACCTGGGATATCTTGCAAACGAGCCTCACCCACGCAACGCCACTCCTCCCCGTCCTTGACTCTCCCTCGCCAGGACGTTCGGTGGACACACTAGTGCTAGATTATGATAGGTCACGCATTCTAGCCAGTTTTCATCTCTCCTGGGGGTAATATGTTATGTAAGTAGCCGTGACGTTGCCAGACTTTAATAGGCCGTGGTAATCAATGGGATGCAGGCTAAGGTGCTTTTCTAGGAGTCACACGCTTCACCTATAGTCCGTAATGGAACACACACACACACACACACACACACACATTCTCTCTCTCTCTCTCTCTCTCTCTCTCTCTCTCTCTCTCTCTCTCTCTCTCTCTCTCTCTCTCTCTCTCTCCCCCCGTGTGTGTGTGTAATTACGGTGCATTTAGCAGGATCTCCATTATCTACGCATAACTATTTTTAGATGCAATCATTGTATACTCCATACAGTCTCACATTTCGTACTGTTATCTACTGTAATAATTCAGCGGTGTTATTGTCAAGCTGCACCTGAGTTAGTGTTAGTATAGGAATAACTTCACAATCGGTCTGTAAAAGCGAAATGGGAGTGTTTTTAAGGACTGTGTTAAATTATTATATTGCTTAGGAACTGTTGAGAGAGAGAGAGAGAGAGAGAGAGAGAGAGAGAGAGAGAGAGAGAGAGAGAGAGAGAGAGAGAGAGAGAGAGAGAGTTTCCATTCCTTCCCTCCTTTCTCCGACCAGTTAGCACTAGTATGCACCACCACCCCGGAAGAAACCATCAATCAATTACTTGGCTAGGAAGAAGCTATAAATGGCTGGAGCGTTACTGAGAATGTTCAAACGTTTTATGTAGGTATTTCATTTCTTATTAATTTGAACTAATAGGAAAAGAAAAGATAAATAAAGAAGATGAAAGAGGAAAGAGAAAAGTAATATAATATATGGTGGAGATAGAGCCAGAGAAAAGTTGATTAGTTTAGGTGTCCATTAGCCTGAAAGCAGTTTGAAATTTCTCCATATCTCGACTGGTGCTCGGAAAGAAAGTATCAGGAAAAAAAGTAACGGTTAGGTTAGGTTAGGTTAGGTTAGGTTAAGTTAGGTTAGGTTAGGTTAGGTTAGGTTACTTTGTTTCTCTGTTTCTTTTTTTCCGTTACTTTTTTACATGTTACTTTTTTTCCTGTTACTTTCTGTCCTACAATCATCTCGACTGTCCCAACAGGCATTTAGTGGACACTGTTACTGTTGTGAAGGGCATTTTCACGATTCTTGTAGTAGCTTAACTGAAATTTTGCATCATAAGTGGCAAAAATAACCAGGAAAATGACCGATCATGCTACTCGTGTTCCCAAAGTTGTTTTTATGGTACCGGGAGTAGTTTGATAATAGAAAAATATTGTGAATTAGATTATAGTCACGCTGTTTGGGTTGTCAAGGCTGCTGTCATGATTCCAGGGGTAATTTGATAAGGACTGTGCATCATTATTGGGAGAAAAAACACGATTATAAAAAAGTCATAAGCGCTTGAGAGAGAGATAGAGAGGAAAGAGAGAGAGAGAGAGAGAGAGAGAGAGAGAGAGAGAGAGAGAGAGAGAGAGAGTTTTAAAAGCGTGTCAGAGGTCAGGAATGCATCGGTACTGGTCGAGGAGTGTAATTCAAGTGCAGTGTAACAGTGTCCAAAAAATTAGCGAAGCATGACAAGTAGTAGTGGGATTACTGGAAATTGAAACCAGTCTTAGGTGAGAAAATGAATACTCTGGTTTGCCCGCCGCCACCACCACCACCACCTCTACCTGCTCTGAGTCACGTTGCATTTGTCCCCCTCGCCCCTTTTTTTTTCTGTGTACGTGCCACTTCCTTCATTACCTTTCGGTCAGTTCCCATACCGCAGTGAAGAAGTAGCACATGAAAATACTGAATGCCCTGCCAGAACACACACACACACGCACACACACACACACACACACACACACACACACACACACACACACACACACACACACACACACACACACACACACACACGCACGCACGCATAGACTTGAAGAACCATGTCGTCATCCACCATCGAAATAATTCAGAAATTTTCCTACTTATGGCATTTTTAAGATCTTGTGTCCTGTTTTCAGAGAGAGAGAGAGAGAGAGAGAGAGAGAGAGAGAGAGAGAGAGAGAGAGAGAGAGAGAGAGAGAGAGAGAGAGAGAGAGAGAGAGGAGAGAGAGGAGAGAGAGAGAGAGAGAGATGATACTGGTTAGACTGTTTGCAGGGATGAAGGGGGAAGAGAAGAAGGGAGAGGGAAGGAAGGAAGGAAGAGGGAGGAGAGAGGAAGGGAAATGATACTTGAGCTGTCGATTGAGGTTAAGCAAGTGGAGGTTTCTATGTCATGAGCGCTTTAGACATGTTCGGCGACTTGATCACACACACACACACACACACACACACACACACACACACACACACACACACACACACACACACACACCTGTTCTGGAAGGAAGCTGCTGAACCGGTTCCTGATATGGGTATAGGTTCCTCCTGGCTCCAAGCAGATGTCCTTGTCATGGTATTATACTGGTACAGAAGAGGCTCTTGTCACTGCACTGTATTGTATAAATTTTTTGGTTGGAAATGTCCTTGTCACTGTATTATTTTAGAAGTGTTTTGTATGATATAGACTGCCACATGTATAGGCCTTGGAATGTCCTTGTCACTCTGTTATTTTAGAAGTGTTTTGTAATTTTTTTTTTTTATGTAGAATGGAGTCGGCCAAGGGCAACAAAAATAAAACAAAAAGGCCTACTGTAGTATGTTATAGACTTCCACGTGTATAGGCCTGGTGGCTTCCTGCAGTTTTCATAATTTTCCTATATTGAAATTATGCTGAACTTGCCTTCCTTATCGTAACAGTGCCCCCCCCCACTACCACCCCTCTTCATGCATATCTTTCAGTGTAAGTTGCTTTAGTGTAAGATGCTTTGATCGTGAGTGTGAGGCTGAAAGAAATGAAACTATCCGTCGAGCAGGAATTTGCTTTGAAAGATTGGGTACACGTGGAGTATATAACTAGAATTGGTCTTTGAGGTTCCTCTTTCTGTTGTTTCTTTTCATTCGTGCTCGTATTTAAACACCAAGAAAAAAAATGCGTTTGATATGTGTGAGTGAAATAGGAGACGGGTAGACGGAGAACCTGGACATTCAGACAGACATCAATCGAGAAAAATCGTGCAAACACAGAAACAAATAAGCAAATTAAGAAAGGCAAAGAAAGAAATAGACAAATAAACAAAACAGATTAGCAAACAAAGACGTCATCATAGAGAAACAAAGACTGAGACATAAGGACTCAAACATAAGTAAAACAAACAAACAAATAGGAAAAAAAACAGACAAAAGACACAAACACACAAAGTATAGGTACAGACAAACAGGTAAGCAAACAAAGACTTCAACTTACAGAAACAAAGACAGAAACAAACACAAAAATAAGTAAAACAAACAAACAAATAGGGGAAAAAACAGATCAAGACACAAATACACGAAGTATAGGTACAGACAAACAGATAAGCAATCAAAGACGTCAACTCACAGAAACAAACACAAAAATAAGTAAACCAAACAAACAAATAGGAAAAAACAAAAACCCAGACAGGAAGACACAAACACAAACAAAATTCAGGTATAAAGAAACCGATAGACACTCGGACAGAAAGACCACCAATGAAATGAACGGAAATATACGTGAGAAAAATCACATTGCAACGACAGCGGGAACGGAAACACACCTAATCACACTCATTCTTACACCACCACCACCACCACCACCACTCCCTGGGTTCCAAATTCCCGACACGAGCTTGGCATAGTGAGCCCTTCCTTCCCACTCAGCGATTCAGTCTTGGTTTGGTCCTTGAGTGAGGAAGAAGTCACGACGCGCCTCTCTTAGCCCAGGACACGCGTTACCGTTCTGCTTTACCGCCGGAGATTTTGTGTTTATGTGTTTGTGTTTGTGATTATGAGGTAAAGTGACGATGTGGTTTTAGTTATTTGGAGGTGGTTTTTCCCTTTTGTTGGTTTTAACTCAGTCCAATCTTCAAAATCCATCTATTTTATTATTATTATTATTATTATTATTATTATTATTATTATTATTATTATTATTATTATTATTATTATTATTTATGTGTGTGTGTTTTTCAATGTGTTTACTTATTTCTCGTCATTCAGTTTATCTTGACCCTTAATCCTAAAAAAAAGAAGATGGTTTATGCTTACATTTTGTCTATTAATCTCATCGAGTTCCCTTTATTGGTGTTAAATCATTTCATCATCAGAGTGTATCTTTTTTAGTTGTTTATATGTGTATTTATCAGTCTATCTGTTTCTCTACTTATTTCTCGTCATTCAGTCTGTTTTAACCCATAATCCTAGAAAAAAGATAGTTTATGCTTACATTTATATATTAACCCCATTGAAAGTAGTTTAGTTGAATTGTACATTTAACTATTAACTTCACTGAGAGTCGTATTATCGCCGTGTTTTTATGCACATACGTTTGTGAATCTGCTGTGATAGTGCGTTGAGAACATTCCCCGGTTGTTTGTTGATACTTGTTTGTTGTTGTTTCACTGACACTTTTTCAAGGACAGCACAGAGTTGTTATTGTTCACAGTGTTCATATTATTCCTGCAATCGCGGTTTATAAGTTTCTGTTCTGTCCGTGTCCTGTATCAATCTCTCATACTTGCTCCAGTTTTTCCTAATGCGTTTTCCTCTCTACTTTTCCTGGTGTCTTAAGTTGAATATGAGCCTCACCCATATAAGATCATATAACACCGAACACTCAGTTTTTACTTTCCAATGACTTCACTTATACACTTCATTCCTGTCTTCCTGTTACCATCGTTTTTCTGATCCAGTAGGTGTGAAATACCCACTGCCCCCATTCCTCTCTTCAATGTACTTGTGCAGATCTTTGATAAATTCACTTAAGTCTATCCATATCTCCATTGTCTTAAGCCAGGATATACGTTATCGCCGTGGCTTGACTGATGAGGTAATATGACAGATGAAATATCAGTGATTAAGGCGGCTTTCCTTCCCTTCCGTCTCGTCTTCACCTATCGCTTAGTACGTACCTTTGTTATATATGTGTATCTGTTATTAAAGACACTCTGATGCCCTCGGTATATTCGACAGCAGAAGTGTTCACCGTGTCGAGTCAAAGCTCTCCAGGTAGTGTGATCAGCTGTGCAGGAATTAATCAAGTGGTATGTGTGAGCGTTTTGTCAGGTATGATACTCTTTCTCGAGCGTGTGATAACGGTAATCTGGAAGGAATGCTTATCCGATATCGCAGAGATTGACGGCACTCTTAACTATTTTATTTTTCAATATTTTATTCTTACTGTTGTTATTTATTGATATGTTTATCTTCATCCATGGATGTAGGAGTTAATTAATTAATGGACGCATAAATTTGTTAATTCACTCATCCATCTATTTTTCGTTCTACATGTCACTGGGATTGACTAAGGAATAAGAAAAAAAAAGATAAAAAGGGGAAAAATCTTCCCAACTTGCCAAGCTCTAAATATCTAAGACGAAAAAATATCAGCCAGCTCATTTATTTCTCATGCAAGCTTCGTCTGCAGGTGGGGATGTGGTTAATTACTAATTTCACTGGTAGAGAGTGATATCACCTGTTTGTACACTCTTGTCACTTTTGGTTAAGAGTCTTCTGTGGGGCTCTTATTAGATAAGAGTTTTTGGAGGGTCATTCATTGTTATATAAGAGTTTTTGTTATTTCTTGGGGTCCTTCATTGTTAGATAAGTTTCACTTGTTGTCTTTCATTGTTAGATAATTATTTTTTGGCGCCAGTGTTAGCTAAGAGTCTTTTCCTTGTAGTTCTTCATTGTTAGAATCATTCCCTGGTCTTTTCATTGTTAGATAAGAATCTTTTTTTGGACTCCTATTTGGCCGTTATTCTTTTGGATACTTCAGTGTTATATGCAAGTTTTCTTTAGGGATCCTAGAATGAGGACTCCCCAAAACAAACAATTTGTAATACTACATAATTCTGACTATAACAGTAGTGGCAGCGGTTAGATAAAAAGAAAATTATAGTATATTACTTCGTTTAGCATACTTCTCGCTTTCTGTTTCTTCCCCCCCTCTCTCTCTGTATGTGTGTGTGTGTGTGTGTGTGTGTGTATTCACCAATCTGTGTATCCAAATGTAGGAAGTGAGGGGGCATTCAGAGCAGTATCGCGTCAATGAAGACTCAGCCACGGTCGGGTCAGCAGGACTAGCCATCATTGAATCATTCACGCCACATTATCCTCAGTTGCGCCATGCTCCGTGGGACGTTGGGCGGGATGTGTCGTCATACTTCATCGTCACCGTTTTATTTATCGGTTTTAATGTTAGGGAAGCACTGACCTTTTCCTTCTCAATTGTACCTCAAATTCTTAGAGATTACGTCATGCTCTGTGGGGTGTTTGGCGGGATGTGTCGTCATACTTCATCGTCACGGTTTTATTTGTCGGTTTTAACGGGACGGAAGCACTGACTTTTTCCTTCCCACCTCCGCCTCAAATTCTTAGAAACTACGTGAAGGTGCTCCCGTCACACCTGTTCCGGAAATTTCTCTCATGACGTAGTAACGGGAAAAGAGAAGGCACGGCGGTGGTCTGGAAGTGAAAGTCACCCCACCCTCTCACTCGTATTCTTGAGGTGTTGATGCTCTGTGGGTCAGCTGGCCGGCATCTTCATGGTGCGCGCGAGTCTTTGCATTCCTCAAGGTGAAATTCATCTAATCCCATATTCTTAAACGTTTCATTCTCTTACCTTTATTGTTTTCTTAGATGTAGTGGAATTTTTTTTTTTTTTTTTAGTTTTCTAGGATTTTATGTTGATTGTAAGGATTGTTTAACTAAGAGTGTATCATCATAGGCAGAAAACGTCATAACTCGATCTATTTATTTTTTCTGTGGCCTTTAAATATATGGGCTTGTTGAGAGAGGAAAGTGTTTAAACTTACTTGCTCTTTTATGATGAGACTTTAGTGTCATCTCTTTGGCTTGTTTGTAAGAACCGTATTAGTAAATGCCATGTTATTGTGCAGTATTTTTTTTTTTATGACTAGTGGTAGTTTAACAAAGATATAATTTCAGTTGGTTCAAATAGCTTTTACTGAAATCTTTAATTTTTGTTATGACTAGCAATAGTTAAACATACTCGTGTGGATATATATATCTCTCTCTCTATTTTTTTAAAGATATTTCCGTGTTTGTAATGATTATTTTGTTAGTTTTCTGCATGCTTGATAACGAAGATACACCAAGAGAACCTGATTAGTAATCTTTGTAGCCTTTAAAAATAATTCTGAAGTCAAAAACATTCTAGAATATCGACAGGGATTCTGTACCGTCACTGAGATCAAAACAACCATGGAGATCACAATAATCATCAGCTCAGTTGCCATTAATAATCATCTTAATAAGAGTGCGAGGCTGAGACGTGGCTTTGTAGTAAGACAAAGGGATCAGTTGCAGAGCCATCACTCGTGTAAACATCACATGAAAAACAAATCACGTCTTTCATCTGACAGGTTTCACTTTGACTCATATTCTTTACCTATCTTGTGTTCCCTCATTTTCTTTCCCTTCAGTTCTTTCTTCTAACGTCTCTTCCTGAATCGATAACTCTCAGATACATTAAATCAGTTAGACTCATATAAACATCATACGAAAAACCTTATCACGTCTTTTTTTCACCTGTCATGTTTCACTTTGACTCATATTCCTTCTCTTCCTTGTGTTCCTTTATTTACCTTTTCCCTTCTGTCTTCTCTCGTGCCGCGTTCCTTATTCGGTGCCTTCCGTTACGCTACAACAACAGGTGTTAGCATCACTGTAGCTGGCAACTGCGTGACTCTCCGTTGCGTGTGGTTGACTCAAGTGTGTTACGTGGTGGCGTGAGGCTCAAGTGCTGTGGTGCGGACCAGACAGACATACAGACGGCTGGTGTTGATAGCCATACGTCTCGGTTCACCTGGTTTTTCCTTGTTTACTGTTTGCTTCACTGTGTTTGTATAACTGGTGGTCGGTGTGTTGTGAGATTGCTTGACGTGTAGTGGGGTTGTTTTGTTAAGTTGCAAAGTGTTTAGATTGTGAGGTTTTATTTATTTATTTATTTATTTATCTATCTATCTATCTATCTATCTATCTATCTATCTATCTATCTATCTATCTATCTATCTATCTATCTATTTATTATTATTATTATTATTATTATTATTATTATTATTATTATTATTATTATTATTATTATCATTGTTTATTTATTTATTATTTTTTTTTATTATTCAACATTACACTCGTAACGAATGAGAAAAGGGAGCTATGTTCGTAAAGTAAAAGTTATTACTATGTTTTGTTAATTATTTTTCTGTCGTAAGGAGTGTTTAAATGTGGTGAGCCGCTGATGACGTACTACTCCGGTAGGTAAATATGTACACACACACACACACACACACACACACACACACACACACACACACACACACACACACACACACACACACACACACACACACACGTTTTACCATATAGGCAGTCTCTTAAGGAAAAATGTGACAAACTTGAGTATATCGTGTCATTTAACTGAGACATGCAGACCGTCAGGCAGCAGATGGCAAGCAGAGAGAACAGAGAGCAGAAGTAGAGAAGTTGCAGAGATTCTAGACCTGAGAGGAGCTTGAGGTGACACAGATAAGTTCATGCTAGTACTCATCAGTGGAGCTTAAAAGTTGTATAATGCCATCTCAATAATTGCTGTCTCATGAAGATGGAAGACGAGGAAGTAGTGTGTAAGATGTTTTACTAATGAGATGTTTAAATTCTTGAGATGTTTAAATTTAGGATGTTATGTTGGACCTTTTGACTTGAATGTTGAGTATTGAATTATCTGACATGAAACTCGTTCCGATTGCGAATCAGATTGATGGGAATTCCTCAGTGAGTTGCTGATAATGAATACCCGGAGATATTACTGAACTCAAATTTTACTAAGATAAATGTAGAAATATCAACAATAAATGAAATACTTCCTTTTGGCCACTGCTTGATTAATACAGTTCATACTACCGTGCAAGTTGCAAGCACACGAGAGAGAGAGAGAGAGAGAGAGAGAGAGAGAGAGAGAGAGAGAGAGAGAGAGAGAGAGAGAGAGAGAGAGAGAGAGAGAGAGAGAATATTCTTGTCAATTTTCCCATAGCTCACACTTGTCACTGCCCTATTTAAAAACGAATAAACAGTATCGGTGATAAGACTTGCCTCGCCTGACGACAAGTTTCCCTTATAGCCGCACCTTTACCAAGAAGCGTGTGTACCTCCGGGTGACTAACACACACACACACACACACACACACACACACACACACACACACACACACACACACACCTTTCTTAATTTACGTGTCACATTCTGTAAGCAGTTAAATCATTGGTGATCGAAAAACAGCGTGCTTGTGCTCTCCCTTTGGCACTGCTGGGAAGTTTACGTTTAATTGAGAAGAACCAATGATATAAATACACTGATGATGCTCTTTTGGTTGTAGGAGTAATTATATTAGTTGGAGGAAGAAGAGAAAGAACTCTTAAGAATGGTGGGAACTAGATTTATGGTAGTAATCGTTGGGAGAGGAGGAGGAGGAAAAAGGTGCTGAAATGTTATATATATACTAATCAACGTGATGGGAGACGGGGAAGGAGCAAGGTGTCATCAAGGTCAGACACGTTTTACCTTGAGGTTTTAGAGCGGAACACAGAAACCCGTCACAAATACCACCACCACCACCGCCACCGTCACTCACTCACAAGAAACACAGTCTTACGGAAAGAGAAACCACACCTTTCGTTAAGACCCCAACAACACCTTCCAGACAGAGTGAAGGATAGCTGCCGCGAGTCCACGTCTGGGTTGTCTCGGGGTGGGTTGGGTGGGGGGGAGGGGGGGGAAACCTGACAGACTCATTGCGTCATGAACCCTGTTGTGGTTTGTTGAGTCACTTTTCGCATCCCACGTGACCTAATGACCGGGGGGAAACTGAGGGTAACTTTTTTCTCGCCTCTCAAACTTGCACTAATTGGTTTAATGGAGTGATGGTAAGTGTCTCGTCAGCACACAACGGAAAGGCGGGGGTTAGTGTCTATCGCATATATTCATTGATTATTTTCCTACTTCCTCTTCACCACCACAGTCTGTCATCTGGTGAATGTCAGTAACTGGGCGGCGAGACGCATTGGCAACTCATACTGAGGGGCTGAGATATATAGCTGAGGCACCTTCGAGTAGTGCAGCGCGCGCGGCCTGTTGGTGAAGTGCGTGGTGTGTACCTCCGCCCCGTGTGTGTCTGTGAGAGGCAGTGGCACCATATTAGTAAAAGTGACAGGCGGTGGCAAGGGGCAAGCTTTGAGGACAAGGTTGTGTCAAACAGGACTGATGCTTATGTGATGGTGGTGTTGTGACCCTCTGATATTATGTTTATCATTACCACTACAGAATCGTTGCCCCTGTGTCTTAGTGTTACTTTGTTATCAGTGTCGTGACAGATTGGACAACACACCGGCTTTTTTTTTATTCTAATGTACCCAAGGTGTTGAAAAGGTGTGTGGTGATAGTGAAGTGTGTGTGTGTGTGTGTGTGTGTGTGTGTGTGTGTGTGTGTGTGTGAGTTTGATGGCACGGGCCCTCTGCTCCTCCCCATACCAGTGACGCACGTCCTTCACTATCACTGTCACTTTCATTTCTTCCGGTTTCAACCAAATACGTCCCATGATTCGTGCCCTTATCTTTGTTGTCTTTCCTCTCCATCCTCCCTAATCCCTGTGCCTCTTCGGTTCGCCTCTTCCATCTCGCCCCTACGCAGCGGTGTGTCTCCCTTCATCCCTGCGCCTTACCCCCTGCGTCCCCCTCACCCGCTACCCTAACCTCTTGTGTCACGTGCAACAGCCTCCTCCTCTCTTGTCAGCGGGTCCTTGTCTCGCGCTGTGTCCTCCTTCCCTTCCTCAAGTCACTGCCCCACATCCCAAGGTTTCCCACCTTGCTTCTTTCCCCCCTCAGAGTCTTGTTTTTCTTGTTCTTTCTTTTTTGTTTTCCTCACCCGTCAGTCCTGTATCAGACCGGTGGTTGTGTATAATCTTATCATCGCTGTGCAGTGCTTTTGTTCGGTGTGGAAAGTTACGTGGGAGTTAATGAAGAGGGAGAGAGAGAGAAGGTTAAATCGGTCAGTAGTCGAGTTACATACCTGCCTCACTCCTTTCTGTGTTTTAAAGTAGTGGTTCTGTGATTTTTTTCTTCTGATTGCCACCCTAAATGCATTCCTGAGCTGACCTGATGACTTTAAATGCATGTGCGTGTGGTGTTGATTATTTGTTGCGTTTCTATGTTAGTTATACTTCTTTATAATTTTACAGATGATTTATGGGACCGTCCAGTGACCCTTGAATTTCTTGGCTACTCATTTGTGTTTAGGAGTCGCAAGTTTTCTTATCGGCGCGGGTTGTTTATTATCAGCTGTTGTGAATCAGTGTCAGTTTTTTTTTTCCTTTCTTTTTAGGCTAAGTTGTCAGATCATTATAAGATTGAGGGATCGGATAGCACGCAGTCAAGTTTTCTTATCTGCGCAGGGTATTATCATCTGTTGTCAGTCAGTGTCAGGGTTCCTCCTTTTTTTTTGAGGCTAAGTTGTCATTAGATCATGCAAGATTGAGGGGGTGGATAACACACAGTTGGAATCAGAACATCAGGGTTACTCGACTTCTGATCTTGATAATACATTGTTTTTTATTCGTTTCCAAGGAACGGTATCATTTAGAATCGAACAGAGCGAGTATATACATCGAACACCAATTCACGTTCGGCTTCATTATCACTATCGCTGTATTTCCGCATCGTCAGTAGTTGTGCAGTTGCATCGTCAGCAAAAATCCACCTGGCACCACTCTTAGAGCCAGACACCATGCAGAGTTAATTTGAGGCGTGCGTATTGCAATGTACATGCAAACGTTTCGTCTATATCAGAGGCGCTATTTTGCAATATTTTCATAACCACAAGTAGCTTTCAAAATTTCATGAAATCACCGGTTGTTAATAATAAGGAAAATGTCAACAATTCTAGTGGATAATGAATATAGATTTCTTTTTATTTACTCCAATGAAGATAAATATCTTAAACTTATAAAATCCTTGAATGACCTTCAGAATATAATGAAAATAATGTCATTGTACTGGATCACTGACAGGGTCAAATATCTGGCAAAGAAAGGGATAGACGCGTTCTTATTTTAGTCACTATTCTTAAGAAATTGTTTTGTCATCAGGGATTCTGTGAAATGCTTCTCAAATCAAAAGCTCGGTTTTCGCTGATTTTTTAAAATTTATTTTTTAACACATCAAATTACTGTTAAACTTAGAGAATAATGAATGCGAGTCTTCATTTTGTAGACTAGCGGAAACAATATATTAAAAAACGTGTAAAATGTGCCAGGCCTTTAAATTTTTATGGGAGGGGGAGGAAGAGTGCCATTACTCAATTATGGAAATCACTCTTTCTAGAAAGCTCGGCTGATCTTAACCTACCTTAATAGCCAGCTTAGCCCGGGCTGCGTCAACATGAATGGAATCTTTCATATGTTCTTGCGTACTGTCCCCCGAGCACTGGATTTAGACCTTGTTGCTAGCCCACCGCGACACTCACACACATACACACACACAAACACATGGTCAGGCGGGTGGGCATGGGGAGGGGCACGGGCGTGGGTCCGGGATATTTAGGGCTGGGTACAGTCTGCGTCGTGTATACAGGTGTGGCGTGGTGATACATGTGATGTGTCAAGACATGCGTTTGGAAAGGTAACGCCTTCAGTTCCCCGGGATCGATTTCATAGTAACTGTCACCGGTGGATTAAGGAAGGAAGATTCTCCTCCTTAACAAATGGGGTTATGAAACTTATTTATTTATTCAACGCTGTTATTATCATTGTGTTTCATGTATTCTGACTACAGATCGTATGCGTAAACATTTCCTAGTCTCTGCTGTAAATTATTGGGGAATTTCCAAGGATACTTGTTTTCTTAGTATTCTAGTCATAGTTTAACCAGAATTCTACATCAGGAATAAGAAGAAAATCACTCATACGAACATAAATAGTCATCCTTGTTACTTTTAAAAATCTTATGATGGCGGAAGAAAACGTTTTAAGAATTTGAGCCTAAGTATCAGTTACGTGTACTAAGATGTTTAATATTGCTGGAGTTGTGACAGGGACAGACTCACCGGGAAGGACTTAAGTAAGCACTAGCAACAGACCGGGTGTCCACACGTGACCAGCGTGCATGTGGTACCGTGGTGGTGGGCGTCGCGGGGTTTTATTCGAGTAGTCATCAACTCTGCAAATAGGAACAGCTGAATGAGAAGGTCGTCACGCACCGGACTGAATGGATTTCTTTTTATTGACTCCGTTGTGTAATGTTACTTGGGTTTTATCACATTTTATCTACCGTAGTAAAAAGCTTGTCGTGGGTGAGAGGACAGGACTCATAAAACTATTACAACGCGGATGGGAGGAAGAGGAGGAGAGAAAGAGAACTATAAAAGATAAGGAAGAGAGTGTGTATAACGAGGGTGGGACATAATTGGAAAAGAACAAGGGGAAGGAAAAGAAAAAAAAACGAAAGATATGTGGAGAAAAAGAAGATAAAGAGAAAGGGAAGAGAAGAAGAAGGGAGAAGACAAAGAAGACGTGAAAAAAGAACCACATCATTCATCTAGTAACTTAGAATGACTGGTGTTCGTGGTCAGCTGGTGAGGGAGAATCTGTAGCATATATACCTTGAAAACACACGGGAATACCCTCCCAACCCTTCGTTCCAGCAGCAGGGCAGGGATTAGGCAAGAAGTACACTGCAATGACGGTTATCAAGAGGCAGAAGGGACGACAACCAGGGGAACGTGTATAGGTGGAGAATGAGAACAGAAGTGTATATATGGGCTGTGTTTATAAATACTTTGTTCTTTCACCACGACTATTTTCCAAGGCCACATAGGCAAATAGCGAGGTTCTCAAGAATATTGTTTCCAGTTAATAATGTAGAAATACTGTTAATGTGTGACTAAAATCCTAAAATCAGTTTTGAAAATCCGATTAACTACAAATAATAAGGTCGCTTGGAAGTAGTGTAGTTGTTACCAAAGTATATTGTATATAAAACAAACAAACATGTAAGAGATGCGGTGATGTGTATTTAATGATTAGATCTTTCTCGGAACCACTCTTACGCACACACACACACACACACACACACACACACACACACACACACACACACACACACACACACACACACACACACACACACACACACACACTTTTCGCCTTTAGCATACAGAGCAGAATGATCAAAACGTTATAATCAAGGCCACGCATAAGTGTTGTGTCAGTCCAATCAGTGACTACCAGTAACACTCTCTCTCTCTCTCTCTCTCTCTCTCTCTCTCTCTCTCTCTCTCTCTCTCTCTCTCTCTCTCTCTCTCTCTCTCTCTCTCTCTCTCTCTCTCTCTCTCTCTCTCTCTCTCTCTGTTCCGAACAAAATGCAACGTTGTAGTTTGTACACTCGCCCCTTCAAACCATCACCATTCATTGCATTATTAAACTCAGCGACACGCCACACTGGGATCTCAATCTCGTAAGTTTCCTCATCTTATCTAGACAACTCTGAACACGCTGTAGTGAAAGTTAAGATTCCATGTAACTTGTGATAAGGTAATCAAGATTCCATGTAGTTTGTAAAAGTCATTATAGTTTTGGAAGATGTTTGTATGGCTGACGTTTATAGTTGTTTTCATGACTGATGATAGTTTGATTAGAATTCTACGTTTTGTGTAATTTACCTGGGGTTTTCAAAGGGATTTCCACGAGTATGACAGTATAATCAGGATCGTGTGCCATTAGAGATTTCAGAAGTTTGTATATGACTACCAAGAGTTTGATTATAATAATGCTAAGTTATGTGGAAGTTATCAGCTCTGTTTCACGTTATTCCATCATTCTGATTATCGTTCAATAAGCATCCGAATATACCATTAATTAAAAAATACATGAAAATTTAACTAATCCTCTAACATTTTGAAAACCTATCTGATAAGAGACCGAAGCGTTTTGAAAGACGAGTCCAGCGTGTTGCTAGGAAGGAAGTAGGAAGGCAGGTGGAGCAGACCGGTGAAGGCGGAGGAACCAGTAAGGATGGGAGTGGATGAGTTCTACAAGATGCGACTCTTAACCCTTTCACTGCTATTCACTCCATCTTTCCTCAATAACTGATCACTCCAAGACATCTTCACTTATTCAATAGTCACCTGAATGAAATCTTTAAACTGGATAGAAATGACTAAATATACTCTTTTTTCTATGCCTTCCCTTCTCAGATAAGCTAATAAAGATATCATGCATTGCTAGTCATGTTCCTAATTGTCTCGTATTGCAGTGACAGGGGTTAAGGAACTGTCTGACGGAGGGGGGAGGATGAGACACACAGAGAGAGAGAGAGAGAGCGGTAAGGAGTGTGTTGGGAGGGGGGGTGGGGGGTGCAAGGCGGGGGACGGATGGCACGCTTGCTGGCACGTGGGTGATGGTGCTGCATCATCCCTCCCTTCCCCATATCCCTCCCCTGCTCCCCTGCTCGCCCCAGACCACTTCCTCCCCGTCAGTTCTCGCCTTGGAAGTTATGTAGAATCCTTGGCGCCCTCTCTCTCTCTCTCTCTCTCTCTCTCTCTCTCTCTCTCTCTCTCTCTCTCTCTCTCTCTCTCTCTCTTCCTGTTGTTGTTGTTGCTATTCTTTTCATTATCATTATCATTATCTCTTAACTTTCTTCGTTTCTTCTTTTTTCTTTCTTTCATTTCATTTAATCATTTCTTTCTTTCGGCAATGTCATAAAAGCTGGCGATGTGTGTGTGTGTGTGTGTGTGTGTGTGTGTGTGTGTGTGTGTGTGTGTGTGTGTGTGTGTGTGTGTGTGCGTGAGTCACCTGGAAGTCCACACGCGCCTCGGTAAAGATGTGGCTGTGAGGGAAACTTGTCGTCAAGCGAGGCGAGTCTTATCAACACTACTGTTTATTCCTTTTTAAGTAGGATAGTGATAAGTGAGAGCTATGGGAAAATTAACTAGTTCCCACACTACACCCTCCCCCCTCCTTTTTTGTTCAATTACGCGTATCTCTTCCTCTCGTTCGTACAATGTCCACTCGTGCTGTGCTTGCCTTTTCTCTGCTTATATCTGAGTCACCCGACCTGTATATATATCTCTGTCCGGGTGCAGTCGGTCACGGTCATTTTTATAACCTTTAACCTTTTTTCTTGTGGGTCAGTTGTGTGTGGGCCTTCCTGCCATTTCGCCCTATAAAAACCCGTTCTGAATCGTTTCTGTCAGTTTTCCTCATCCTTCCCAAACCAGCTGTTATTTAGCGAGGCCTTAATCCTCCTTATACTCTACATTAATGGCGGGGCAGGAGAGGATGTTCCACTTATATCGCTCGTTTAGACAGGGTGGAATCCAAACCTTTTCGTCTGATTAACATATCTCCTTTAAGGGTCTTAGGATGATTTTTGAGGTTGATGATAAACTTCTCAATCAATTCTCATGAAAATTTAATGACAGAAAGCTAAGATACTTACTTACATGTGTAGATAGTTTGAAGATCGCACACTCGTAAAATTCATAAGAAATTATAGCAAACTTTGGCCGACTAAGGCTTTTAAGCTAATTAATTGACTGGACTGTCTTCAGCCTCTTTCTCACCGTCTCTTGTCATCTTCTGCTGCTATTTTCATGTCAACTGGTCTTCTGGTCTTGCTAAGTGTATGCCTCCCCTCCTCCTGCGGCCTCCAGCTTTCCCTCACCCCCTATTGTCCCCCTCTCTGATGCAAGAGCTGACCAGTATTTATGTAAAGTGAGTGATAGTATTCAAATATCCTCAATCATTCATCGCTTTCTTTCACCTCTGGGCTCACCTACATACTTCAGTAATCCCATCTTCTTGTGATCTATCCTCTGGGTCTCTCTTTAATTCTATTTATTTATTTATTTATTTTTTGTTACACTTGACTTGTGCTCCTCCTACATGGAAAAAAGTGGCTGCGTTGGTGCTGAGTGTTACCCACTTTTATATATTCATTTTTTTTCTTCCTCTCATTCATCCGTCTTTGATCTTTAACTTTGTAAGGTTACCACACCTCTCT
>CM035196.1:10474507-10491979 GCA_020233015.1 Callinectes sapidus | reverse complement strand
GGAGAGAGAGAGAGAGAGAGAGAGAGAGAGAGAGAGAGAGAGAGAGAGAGAGAGAGAGAGAGAGAGAGAGAGAGAGAGATGGGGGGAAACTCAAGGTTAAAATCCAAGCGAATGACTCTCAAGCCCACAGCCCTAAGGTCGCTGTTGCCTGGCGGAGCACGGGCGTGGTAAGCATTCTTTCCCCACGTCACGAGTTTCACACCCGACTCCGGCAAGGCGGTGTGATCTGTTACATGCGCGGCCTTGAGTAAGCGCCCCACTCACTGCTCGAACGCAAGACTAAGGAGGTTATGTAAGACTTCAGCAGTGCAATTTACGCTTATACAAAAACTGGTTATGAGGTGAACACGTGATGCTCTCTTTGCTTTGATGGATACACGTTTTAAGACTATTTACCTTCAATCATCTCTAGTCTCGCAGAATTGACAGATGCTGATTGGAGATTATTTGGATTTTGTTTTGAAGGGCCTTTCCTTCTGTTTTTTTGGGGGACAGATTAACTTGAGGTCTGCATCATTAATGGTATAAAAGAACTGTTTGAGAATGTAGTTAATGATATAATTATGGCTTTTTAGAATATTCCTTATGAGAGAGGAAAGACGTAAGAGTTCGGTCCTTTGAGAAACCGTGTGTAGCAATATAGAGATGACTAAAACACACCAACATAGACTGAACTAGATGAAAATTTTTGCTGGAGTGATCTGCGATAGTAACGAATGGGAGACAAGAGACGAATAATTGTGATGAGATAACAAGGGCGCGCGCGTATTGATAGAGATTCTTATGTATGTATGTATGGGACTTTTCTGAGACGAATTTCTAGTCTTAAAATTTTTACCATCTTAACCTGCCGAAATCGGTGTCATACTTAAGTCATCATCTCATCAGCACCTTCAAATTTACTGGTGATGAGATAATGGCTTAAGTAAAAGATCAATTTCAGGAGGTCAAGATGGATTTTAAGACCAGAAATTCGTCCAACCTACATACTTGAAAATCTCAGTTAAGAAGGATCGAGGAGTTAAAGGGTGTTGGATCGTCTGTTGGTGGTGTTTGGTCTGATTCTGTAGTATTGCTTTAAACTGTCTCTGTTAATACGAACCATGATCATTGGAGCACCGGAGTTTAGTAATTTAGGGATGAACAGTGGACAGCAAGACAGACAAGAGAAAGAGATAGATTGAATGAAACTCTGAAAAGGTCACCTGTGATACACGAACCGACAGGTAACAAAAGATGAGAGAGAGAGAGAGAGAGAGAGAGAGAGAGAGAGAGAGAGAGAGAGAGAGAGAGAGAGAGAGAGAGAAGCTTTACGATGTGTGGTATTGCAATGATGATGAACAGCAAGACAAGAACAGCAAAGACAAAACAGACAAAATAACTAGATGGACTTTAAAAAAAAAATAAATACACTAGTCCAAGTTGAATAAATGACGATAGAGATGAGTGACAAGGAAGGCTATGCTAAGATCCCTGCCCTGTATTGAAGTTATGTCGGTTCGTGATGAGTAACGTTTAATAAGATAAGATACAAGTCGAAGTGCCCTTGAAGAACGAATCGGGGAGGGACAAGTGTTACGAACGATTTCAAGATAACAAAACTACTATTAGGTAATGTGAACCTGGAGATTACCGCTGAAAGGATTGCATGGTGAAGGGCTCTCGACTTGGTTAGCGCCAGATAAAGAAAGGGAAATGGACCAGCTGATGATGATGTTAATACCCAGTGATGTCTTGAAGGAAAGGATGATGAGTGGCGTAAAGTTGGGTCGTTAGAGAGAGAGAGAGAGAGGGGGGGGGGGAATAGTTACGTCAATCGCTCTATGGAATGCTGTGATGTAAGTAAGGTGATGAGTCAGTTCGTGGCGCTAAACAGGTGATAAGGATGCGCATAGCAATTAATATCAAATCACATCTAACGGCAGCTCGTGGGTGACAAACATGAACCTTCCCCCTCCCCCTCTTCTCCCCTCCCCCCTCCCCCACCAGCCCTGACCAGGTACAATTATAGTCTCGTATTCTTAAACACTCCTTTACTTCACTTCCACTATTTCAAAAGGCCTTATTCAAATCTATCCAGCTTTACAAATTCGTATATCGATTAAAAGAAGTAAAGACTAGCCATTTATCGTCTGACCTCCATAAATCTTTCCTTTTGCTAATAAAATCGTCTAATTATACTCAAAACTCATGGTAAAACACGCGTCCCAGTATTGAAGGGATTAAAGCGGGAAAAGATATCCATTAAACGAGTATTACGTCTATTTATAGGCAACTGTGATCGCGTGCATCGCCTCTATTGATGTCTCGATTTCTTCTACTTTTTTTTTTTCATATCAAGGAGTCTGCAGAGAGAGAGGGAGAGAGGGGGCGGGCTTTTTTTTTTGGGGGGGAAGGGGGGGAGGGGTGTGGAGTGCTCTCATAATGCCGCTACTGAAAAAGAAACTGCAGGTGAAAAAGTGAAAGAGTTGCCTAATCTGTCTAGTCCAGTAGTGAGCGAGGAATTGCCTTTGTTTCGCCCAGCTCCCACTTGCGTTTGTTATTTCCTTGCTTTTTCTTGACGTTTCTTCTATTCCTCCTGGTGAGTCTTCCTCTTTCCTCTGTTGCAAATTTCCTCACCGGTTCTGCAGGTTATATCGAAGACCTCAAATGTTGCAGTAGTGAATTTAGGTTTTAGTAGGTCATTACGACACCTGTTAGTGGGAAAGGACAATCTGAGATAAGAACAATTTTGCTTCCATTCCTAAACAGAGGCTCTTTTTTTCATGACGTGGGTTGAGTGTAAATGTTGATGTTAAGATTGCACAGGTGTTGGCAGTGTGTTGTGCAATGTCAATATTAAGAGAAGGTGGCAAAATCGACACGTATTAGATGCATGACTGCCAATTTTTTTAAAGGCGTTCATATTTGTTCATATTTGTTTGGGGAAAAGAAAATGCTGAATGAAAAAAAAATAGGAGCTTGTCGGGTGAACTAAGTGTGTGTGTGTGTGTGTGTGTGTGTGTGTGTGTGTGTGTGTGAAGGTCAATCGTTGCGGGTGAGCTGTTTAAGAGAGGAGAGTGAAGAGGCAGCACCAATCAGTTTAGCCTCCTTCTCACCCTATACCGTGTCATCAGCCCTCTCTTATCTCCGCCGGTGTAAAGTATACAGTGCAGGGTTCATTCTGTGTGTGTGTGTGTGTGTGTGTGTGTGTGTGTGTGTGTGTTATCCCAGTGCACTCAGCCTGCCCACTGTACCCTCTTGCTCCGCCCTGCTCTGCCCTCCCAGGCCTGCTCTGCCCTCCCAGCCCCGCACCCGCCCTAGCCCCGCACTTTTTGCCTCATTATTGACCCAGCAGTGTCTCTGAACTACTTTTACTTGCGGGGTCAGAGAGAGAGAGAGAGAGAGAGAGAGAGAGAGAGAGAGAGAGAGAGAGAGAGAGAGAGAGAGTCTTATCTAACTTTACGGTGTTTTTAAGAGAATTTTACCATAAATCAACGTTCCATTGTGCAGGTTATCAGTGTATTTATTCTGTCGTCCTGTTCGTGGCAAGTGACGTTCGTTATAACAGACTGACTAACATATCACACTCCCTGACACGTGAAAAGAAAAATTACAGGCAGAAAAAAACAAGAAACAAACAAACAAACAAACAAAAAAAGTTGCATTATAAATTCTTAGTGTGCTAGTGACGCGCAGTGCGGTGAGAGACTACAACAGCAGGAGCTCCGACAGTGGTGGACGCGTCTTCGTACAGCCTGCCATGATCAGTTACGGCACTCTACACAAGGGCCATCAGGTGCCAGCAAAGCGGTGAGTGCCTCGTCTACCTCTTCCAGTCCTCTTATCTCGCCTGCGCACCTTCAACACCAGCGAGTCCGTCCACACTTCAGCCATTATTGTATTTGGTGTCTGTTACGATGTAGTGTGTTAGAAGTGGTAGCAGCAGCAGCAGCAGCAGCAGCAGTAGTATAAGGAGTAGTGGTAATAGAGGAATATTAGCTGTAAGAGGAAGAGTATTATTATTAATGTTAGTAGTAGTAGTAGTAATAATAGTTGAAGAGGTAGTAGTGGTAATACGAGGAGGAGGAGGAGGAGGAGGAACACAAGTATTACCACGAGGTGTAGATCCCCGAGGAACACCTGTGTACATAACGCATGCCATGTCAAGTAAATATTTCACCTGTATTATATCCCCCCCCATGTTTTGTGGTTTTAAGAATGTTTTGAAATGGTGACACAGAACATTATACTGTGACTCAATGCACATTCCTCCACTCCACACACTTCGCAGTAAAGCAACAACACTGTAACACGCACTTCATAGTTCCGTATATTTTTGTATCTTTTTTTTTTTATGGGAAGATTTAAACATTTACAACACACCGAGAAATATCACTCACAGTTACCCCATTTAAAACCCTTAGTACAGCAGAGAAGTCCTCTAACACTGCTTTACCTGTGCAAACACCTCCCTGCCTTGCATAAGTGAAGCACGGGGAGCAGGAAAGAAGAGAGAGGAGAGAACGTTATTGCTGACTCACACTTCTCATGTCCCTCTCATACACTGCTGACAAATTGGAAATGAGGAGGGGAGGGGAAGGGAGGAGGGAATACTATAGAGGGACACCACAGCAGACTTCTTAGACTTAATCTCCCTCATCCAACCCTCTCACCCCTTCATGTCCCTCTCCTTCAACCACTGATGATGTGGAAGAGGAGGAGGAGGAGGTGGATGCTCAAAAGTAGAGTACCGCACAATTCCTCCTCTCGTCTCTCTCTTCGTACCACTGAAGGAAAAGTGATTGGAGAGAGAGAGGGAGAGGCATAAACCCTAAAGTAAAACAGAACAGACCCACTATCTTGTTGTCGTCTATCCACCGCTTTAGATGTGGAAGATGAAGAATCGAAGGGATGAGGGAGAAATACTTATAGTCGTTGCCAAAAATCGATGACCTATGCACTGACTTCCACTGAATTTCGTGTTTTTCTCAATCTGAAGCCTAACTCTGAAGTCTCCTATAGCTGACAGTCCCCTTACAAGATCATTGAAAGATTTGTTGCAGATTAGAGAACTCAAATTTGTGGGGAAAAACACGAAAAACAATGGAAACAAATGCAGAGGACAACATTCCGATCACGCCTTCCATTGTGTTTTGTTAAGTTTTCTTACCTTAACTCTTTTGAAACTGACAGTATAATTGACAGATTCGTAGCAAATCAACGGACTTAGATTGACGGAAAACTCGATGAAACACAGTGGACATGAGTGCAGCATGTTACCTGACTTCTGACGGGAACTGCACACCTGTATTTTGTACCAGATTAAACTATTGTGTTGTATTTAGCAGGACCTCTCTCTATCTCTTCCGCAGAGTCTTTGTCAACCGCAGCCTCCACCTGGAGAAGATCCGCTACTATGGGTTCGACATGGACTACACACTTGCAGGTAGGCGACGCTGCTCCTTCCTCTCACCTGCTGCTGCCCTACTACCCTTTCTCTCTGTCTCTTTCCTGGCGTACCCAAAACTTTCACGTAGGTAGGCCAGGTCTTGCTGTTACTTTAGGTACAGTCTTAGTCAGAAGGGTGACCTACTTAAATTGCTTTATGTTGTATGTTTTTTCTCTCTCAATAATTGATGATGTGTACACTGACAGTCTCTTGCAAGCCTGATTGATGAAGATAAAACAAACATGAATAGGTTGGAGAATTTAAGATGAAGGGAAGACTCTTCGATCATATTCTTCATGTGTTTTATCTCTATTGATTCAAAAGGCTGAAGTGAAAGTTTTGAAAGTTTTGAAAGCTTTGAAGAATGTTTTTTTTTTTATGAGTTTAGGGATAGTTAACAAGGATTGTGCATAATTTATAGGAACTTTTCGGTGTTTTCATGATCTTAGCTATAGTTTAACCAGAATTATGTATCATTAATACGGAAAACACTCATAATAGCACGACTAATCATTGTTATTTCCCTTGAAAATAGTCCAGTGGGATTTCAAAGGGGTTTTCATGATTTTAATGATATCTTAACAAGAATTCTACATCGTTAGTAGAAGCTCTTTCCTGTGGCCTTTGGAAATAGTCCACGTGAGGGTATAGCTTTTAAAAATACGGTACAAGTTAATGTGGTACGGTTCTCAATTTTACCTGTGTGAAAAAGAGGTGAATTAATGTTTTGCTCCCCCAGGCGTACGTACCCATTTAGCCAGACATGTGTGGGTGTCAGAGAGAGAGAGAGAGAGAGAGAGAGAGAGAGAGAGAGAGAGAGAGAGAGAGAGAGAGTTATGGTTATTGATCTATTTTATTTATTTTTATAAACAAGGAGGGGAGATTCAAGGGAAAGAAAAGACAAAAAAAGAAAATCTCGATGATTGCCCCTTCCAAGAAAAAGGAAAGAACGAATACAAAAAAAATGTTTGTCAGAAATACTCCATCTCATGTATTATTAGGGAAACTCTAAACTGGTATGAGAATTGCATGGAAAACAACTATTTTGAAAGCGTAGAGTGATAATAATTAGGTTGAAAAAAAGGGTCGCTCACCGTTTTGCGTTTTCATCACCCAGACTGGTACCACGTTAGCATTTTCTCAATACTACATACAACCCTTATGTCCGTATTCTTAAACACTTCTGTGCTTCACTCCCACTATTTCAAAAGACTTTATTTAAATTTACACGGATTTTGTAAGGTGTATTTACGGTTCTAAAAGCAGATTGCGAAGATTTCTACATTATTCATTGGATAAACACTTGAAAACTCCCGCTAATCATCTCTGTGGCCTTTGAAAATAGTCGTGGTGAGAGAGCATAGCGTTTCCCTCAGCTGCATTGGCCACTCGACCTGCAGTATTGCCAAGTGCACAATGGAGAATAAGAGCGAAAGAGTACAAGTGTTTTGCCCACGACTGCACAACATAATGGTCACGCAACTTTATCCTCGGCCCGTACGATCTCCAGGCTTGTTACTAATATTCAAACCTCGTCAGTGTGGTGGAGGGCGTGTTTTAGAGGATTATTTATAGTTCGTATTTGTATTGCATGAGGTGAGGGGGAAGAGGACACGAGAGTGGGGAAAGGATAATTTAGGGATGTAGGTCAGCAGGGAGAAGGGGCGCTGGCTGGATGGATGGATGGATGGATGGCTGGATGAATGGCATAGGTGGTTGTGTTTATTAGTTCCATTCTACCTGTGGGATTGTTGTTAACCCCTTCAGTATTGGGACGCATTTTTCATATTTATTCTGCTTATTTTTGTGTCGATTTTATACGGCTTCAGACTCTGGTCATTAATCTTCTGACCTACATAGACCCTTCCCAATGTCAATAAAATCGTCTAATGTTGGGATGCATTTCCATATTTATTCTGTTTATTATTTGTCGATTTTGTACAGCTTCAGAACCTCGCGTGGGGATTAAATTAATGCAGACTCTGATCATTAACCTTCTGAGCCATATGGACCCTTCCTAATGTCAATAAAATCGTCTCATGTTACAATGCATTTTTCACATTTATTCTGCTTATTATTTATCGATTTTATACAGCTTCAGAACCTAGTGTGGGGATTGAATTAGTACAGACTCAGATCTTCTGACCATTCCTGATCTCGTAAAATCGTCTAATGACACCCAAAAGTGGTGGTAAAAGTGTGCCCCAGTATTAAAGGGGGTTAAAGGGCACAAAATGATTAGTTAGGGTAGTATAGTTATCTTTTTCTTCGAATGTTCGTAATACTTGTTATATTATTAAGTTAAAGTTAAAATCATTAAAATAATCATGAAGTGTTTTTTGCTCATGAACACAATACTCCCTGGAATTGTTTTCAAAGGCCATAGTCATGATTCGTTAGATTGTTGTTGATGCTTTTTTTTTTAGTTAAGATTGTGCATAATTCTTGTTAAAAATTATCAGTAAAATCATGAACACAACTTTGAAATCTATCGTGTTCATAAATGCATTATTTTCATTGGAATGGTTATCAGAGGCTCGAAGCAAAATTAATGTGATCACTGTAGTGGATTTTCTCCTTTGATAATACACTGTCTTTGTTGAACTGCCGCCACTCATAAAAACACCCTTGCAATAACTCTTATTAATTAACGCATTACTCTCTCACTGGGATTGCCATCAAACCCTACAAAACGATCAGTCCGGTTATTGTGTAACTCTTTTTGTTTGATGGTACATAATCGATGATAAATTGCCACTAGAATCATGAAACTGCTTTTGAAATATCACATGTTTCACCATTACACTATTCTCTCATTGCGATTAGCTTCAAAGGCCACAAAATTTGATTAATTGGATTATGGGTTCCCTTTTCCCTTCTCTTGATACAACGTGACTCTTTTGATGTCACTGCAACCATGGAAAGATACTTGAAATATTTCCGTTTTCGTCAGCACGTATATATTTTCATTGATATAGCTTTCAAAGGCCACACAGGATTATTCGTTAGGTTATTAATTTTAGTTAGTACTTCCCTCCCCTCCTCTTTGATAGGTCAGAATCTTTGTCTAACCATTACTTAAATCATGGAAACATCCTAATATACTCTTCAACACGTTAAAATAAATCCGCTATTAAATAAGCAAACTGAAATATAATCAATAAAATGCGGGGCCTGTATTAACAAAGATTCTTAACTATGTAACATTTTCTTAGACGAATTTCTAGCCTTAAGTACAAGACCAATTTCAGGAGGACGAGATAAATTTTAAGACTAGAAAATCGTCTAAGAAAAAGGTACATATGAAGAACCTCTGTCACTACGGGGCCAGAAGTGGACAGGAAGCGTGCACTTACACCAAGGAGCAGCTTGAGACGCTCACCAGCCTGCCAGGAAGTGTTTGCATTGCGGCACATACACTTGATTCTTTCACTGCGATCTACACCACAACACAGTCCTAAAACCTCGAAATCTTACCCCCAAAATCTCGACAAAAAAGAAGATAATTAAAAAAAAAGAGTATATTGCACAGCCTTTACTTAATAGAATGCTTTGAGATGGCAATGAGTTGAGGCGAAAGTTGTTGTTGTTGTTGGTGGTATGTTAATAAGGAAGGAAAGGAAAAGTGTTAAAAGGTAAGGGGGGTGACTGTCTCCGGGAATCGAACCACCAACCACCTCACCCGGAAGCGTCCCTCACAACCGTTGACCTAAAGGTGACATTGCCGAGCCAGTTACCGCGGTAGGCTTAGTCAAGGAAGTCGCATCACACACCCACACACACACACACACACACACACACACACACACACACAGAGGGGGGGGGGAGAAATTATGCTAGTTAAATGGGTATAAGATAATAATGACAAACTGTTTATTGGTGTGTGTGTGTGTGTGTGTGTGTGTGTGTGTGTGTGTGTGTGTGTAGTGTAGTGTAGTGTAGTGTAGTGTTTGGTAGAAGCTCAATTTACAGTCATGGAGACGGTGTATGTATGGGTATCATACACTTGAGTCCAACAAATGTAGCAAACATTATGGACCGAGTGCGTGCTTGTACATACTTACTTTTGTATTTAAGTGATTTTGCTTATCAACTTAATGTAACTCAAACTCTAACAAACTAAACGTGATGTACTCTTTATTTTACTTTTATTTTATTTTATTTTATTATTCATTTATTTATTTATTTTTCGAATCCTGTCCCTCCTTTTCTTTCGTAGTCTAGTTTATTTTGTGTGAATGAAGACGAATCTGTTAAGTGACTGGTAGGGAAGAACCAGTTGAGAGAATAAACAGACAAACGGAAAAATATAAGAATTTCCTTTTTTTTCGCTTGTCTCTTCATTCTCTCTGAAATCGTTAGAGAATAAAGTACCTTACCTCAACTTGCTTTACTAGTTAATTTTTATTGATGTCTTTATTTATTTATCGTTTAATTTATTGACTGTTTTCTTTTTTCATTCTTTCTTTTATTCTATCTTCTTTCACCCGTTCTTATTTTTTAATTTTTTCATTGCCATCATTATTAGTAGAAGTGGTAGTGTTTTATTTATGTATTTATTTATTCATTTATTCATTCGTTTATCATTTTTATATACATTCACCAGAGCCACTCTCCACTCCCCATTCTCAGTGCTAAGCCAGGAGACACATGCTCTCTATCTTGGGAGAACACCGCTCGTCGCCTTTCCAGCACATAGCTTGAGGGGGAGGAATTCCTTTAACGCCTCGCTTCCGCAGTCTCTCGCAACACCTGTTCATACCCTTTGACTTCCCACTCCTGGTGTTGCTAATGGGAGCTTTAGACTCGTTCTGTCCTTTCACCGCAACTATTTTCTAAGGTCTCAAAAGATGATAAGCTAGGTTCTCTGTTGTGTTTGTATCTCCGTCTAATAATGTAAAAGCCGTGTTAATTTGCCTCTGGAAAGATAAAAACACCCTAAAAAACCGCGTCACTTCAACTAGAGCCTTTTGAAAGTTGAGAATATGCGGTGTACAAATGTTTCAGAATATAGTTCGATTTACCTTCACTGGTAGCGATACGAACCACAACTAAAAGCACGGTATAGGAATTTAAAGAGAAGTCATAAATGGGAAAAGAAAAGGATCTCGTGTCTGTGTAGGCGTTGTCATGTAAAAGGAAAGGTGTGGCGGGTTACTGGGGAGAAATTCCGTTACTCTCAGCGTGGTGTGCCTCAAGCAGGGAAGGTCGTGCGTCGGAATACGCTAATTATATACCACACTGTGTTCGTGGTGAGAGCTGAGAGGAGAGAGGAGTGGGTGACTGGCCGTAGTGGAAAATAGTATGTTTAGAGGAAGACTTGGTGGATATGACATACACACACACACACACACACACACACACACACACACACCTTCAAGGTTACCGCATTCATGAAATATATTTAGTTATGTAAAAAATATTTGAATGATGTGGATTTCGTTATGATTTTCTCTCTCTCTCTCTCTCTCTCTCTCTCTCTCTCTCTCTCTCTCTCTCTCTCTCTCTCTCTCTCTCTCTCTCTCTCTCTCTCTCTCTCTGTGCCATTTTTCCCATTTTCACTTGTTGGGCGGAGAAATTTAAATTTATCTATGACATTTCCTGTTGCTTGTTGTCGTTGGCTGCGTGTGTGTGTGTGTGTGTGTGTGTGTGTGTGTGTGTGTGTGTGTGTGTGTGCGTGTGTGTATGTGTGTGTGTGTGTGTGTGTGTGTGTGTGTGTGTATGTGTGTGTGTGTGTGTGCTCATAATTTTTAGAAAGTGACATGATTACTATTCATCGCAAACTTCGTATAGGTAAATAGATGTGTGCACAGCTGTGAAGTGTATGACGTAACACACACACACACACACACACACACACACACACACACACACACACACACACACACACAGAGTATAAGAATATGTATAAGTATAATAACATGTAGATTTTCAGCCGATCTTGTGGGTTGCGAATCTTAATAAACCGTATTATTATTATTATTATTATTATTATTATTATTATTATTATTATTATTATTATTAGTAGTAGTAGTAGTAGTAGTAGTAGTAGTAGTAGTAGTAACAGTACAGCATGACAAGTATATATATCATTACACGCACTCATTTCTCCCGCACAGAGTATAAGTCACCACAGTACGAGACGTTGGGTTTCAACTTCCTGAAGGAGAGACTCATTGCCGTGGGCTACCCGGAGGAGATTAAGGAGTTCGAGTATGACCCGTCCTTCCCCATCAGGTAAGAGAGAGAGAGAGAGAGAGAGAGAGAGAGAGAGAGAGAGAGAGAGAGAGAGAGAGAGAGAGAGAGAGAGAGAGAGAGAGAAAGGCAAACAAGTAAGCGGGGAAAGGAGATTAAATATTCGATAAAGAAGGAGGGAGGAAAGGGAGAGAGGAAATACCGATTAGAGAGAGAGAGAGAGAGAGAGAGAGAGAGAGAGAGAGAGAGAGAGAGAGAGAGAGAGAGAGAGAGAGAGAGAGAGAGAGAATTAACAACGTTCTGGGACCTTATCGGAGCCACACTTGTTTGGTATGGTAGAGTTATCACAGCAAAGACACAACAGTAACAACCTGACAAGACAACTCTGAGGTAGTGATCGTTGTCCACTTCTACTTCCATGGGGAGATGAAAAAAAATACCTCCCCACTCCTTGAACCACCCCCCCCCTAATGTTTCACCCTTTCACTGCAATAAGTAAGGATTCGCCCTAAATTTGAGTATTTAATGTTAACCTTTCCACTAGGCAATTCAGTTTCTTCCCCGCGATGATCTAATTCTACTTATATTCACCCTTATTTTTTTTTTATTGTCCCGTAAATGATGAAATGAAATTGAGTAAGTATCTTTTTTTTTTCCCTCTCATCTTGTCTTTGCAACTTTTTTTTACACTCGATATTAATGGGAGACGAGTGGAATGTTTGATGGTACTGGTGGTGGTGGTGATGGTGGTGGTGGTCTGACATGTCTTTTCTTGTTCCTTTTCTCCATCTTAGAGGGCTGTGGTTCGATCGCACTTATGGCAATCTCCTGAAAGTGGACGGCTTCGGAAACATCCTTGTCTGCATCCATGGGTTCCAGTTCCTCAAGCCGTAAGTAGTCTTGTGCACTTGAGAGAGAGAGAGAGAGAGAGAGAGAGAGAGAGAGAGAGAGAGAGAGAGAGAGAGAGAGAGAGAGAGAGAGAGAGAGAGAGAGAGAGAGAGAGAGAGAGAGAGAGAGAGAGAGAGAGAGAGTGAGATGTATTTGGATTGATTGGTTATGAAATAGCAATAAAGAAACGAAATCAGCAAGTGACTTCATGTAAGTAGCGGTGTAAAAGTGGCTTACACAGCAACATTACGTTAAGAAGGCAAGTGATCTTTAAAGACCCTCATGAAATAAATAGAACAAACACGATCGCGTTATGCATTAGTGTGTGTGTGTGTGTGTGTGTGTGTTCTTGCATGCGGTCAAGCGGGAAGGTGCATGAATACTAAACAAGTAAAGTAAGAGATAGTGATTATTAAATGAGGGTTTGCAATAATGTAAACACAGGTGGTGAAAATTATTTATAGGAGAAACTGTTCGTGAGAAAAATATCTATGACATCATACATAAACAACGAGTTCATGTGTAAGTCATTAAGAGTTATTTAGGATGTTTTTTTATGATTCCTGTACGTGAGGGGAACTTATAAGAGTGATTTCATGATACTAATAATCACAAATCATGCTCTTGGGTAGGCTGGTGGCGCGTCCATGAGTCGTTTCATGAATACAGCGATGAGTGCGGGAGATATAACAAAAGTGACACAAGTATAATTCTCATGATCATTAAATATAATAGAGAATAATAGATTCAGCCTTGAGAAAATGAGGTGCAAGAAAGAGAGAGCAAGGAATTGGCTTTCAAATAGAGTGGCAGGTGAATGGAATGGACCCAGTAATTAGATCACTAGTTCTGAGTCATTAGGGAACTAGAATATTATATACATCATTAATGGGGGATGATAGGTGGAAATAAGTATGTTTCACACGAATATAGGAATAAATGGGACCAGAGAAAATGACACAGGAAATTATTAACCTAACCTAACATATAATGAAAAATGTGCCATAATTTCCTGTGCCATTTTTTCCTACCCCATTTTTTTCTGGTCCCATTTATTCCCGTGCCATTTTTTTCCTTCCGAGACGCGTTTCACACAGGAACTGCCACGTCTAGGCCAGTTGCATTCTTGTAGCTTCTGTTATTTTTATTTTCTTAAGATTCAACCCTTTAACTACCGCATTTCTCTTGATATTTGGATTTTCGAGTGTTTTTTTCAAGTGGTAGTTTTAGACATTCCTATGGGGATTCAAGAGGCCTTTTGTAATTGTACAATCTACGAAAGCCAACCCTCATCACCCCAGTAACATATCCCCTATTGACTAATCTCCCCTCACACCCTCTTCCTTCCCCATTTCCAGTCGCCTCCAGTCTCTTTCGTTTCTACTCTCATGTTTCCTTCATTAGTTTTCTCCTTATTCTTCCTACTCTCTTCACCACACCTTACTAATTTGAATCTCTGACTCTAAGCTTTCTCCACACTCATATTTATTTATTTATTTATTTATTTATTTATTCAAAGTCCTTATCACTGTCGTTATTATTCTCACTTCGTTCATTCTTTTTTTGTCGTCCTTACCCCTCATTATTCCCTCTCCCACACATCTTCCCAACCTTTTCCTCCTCTTTCCTCCTTCCCACCTTTATTTCTCTCACTTCCGCCACCGAGTCCTTTCATTCTCTCGCTCCTTCGGGTTTGTTTATTCCTGCCCTGGAGATCTTGACAGTGCGGGTTCATCTTCAACATTTTTATCTTAACAGTGACTTTCCACGTCTGAGACTTTAAATATGGTGGATCTCACTATGTTTTGCTGATTTTATTTTATTTATTGATTTTAATGCAATGAGAGAGTCCGGCCTATAGTGTAAAACAAAAGCTGGTTTGAAGAAAAAAGGCCCATTGAGGTGCCGGTTTTAAAAAAATTGCATACAAGATTGAATTTTTTTCTTATGGGAGTAACTTATTATATTTAATGATTAGAGTATTGCAATGTTGAGGATTTTGTATGCGTTTGTATTTAAAATTGATCTCTCTCTCTCTCTCTCTCTCTCTCTCTCTCTCTCTCTCTCTCTCTCTCTCTCTCTCGTCTCTCTCTCTCTCTCTCTCTCTCTCTCTCTCTCTCTCTCTCTCTCTCTCTCTCTCTCTCTCTCTCTCTCTCTCTCTGTGTGTGTGTGTGTGTGTGTGTGTGTGTGTGTGTGCGCGCGCGCCCTGATCTTTATTTTCCTCTTATTGTTATTGTTTTTTCCTCCTTCCTTTAATTACTCTTTTCTTTCTTGTGTATCTTTCATACTGTCTGTTTGTCCGTCGATCTATCTATCTATCTATTTATATACCCATCTATCCAGGTACCAATCTACCAATAACTATGCAACGAATGTATTTACCATTAATTTCAAGCATAGGGAGTAATGTAATCACACCCACCCATTCATCCCTCCAAAGCATTAAGTTCACTCACTCCAGTATGTACGTAGATGAGTTATTGCGTCGTTACTGTCACTTGCAAGCTTTTAGATCTCTAGGGAGCAATGTGCGTGGCTTTGTGTGGTGCTAATGAGGACATAACCACCATTAGTTAGATAGTGCACTGGCAGGCGAGGTATGTTAGTGTGTCGTGGTGTGTTTTATTATATATATTTGATTTACTCTGCAGAAGCTCATGTGTTGGTATTGTTATTGTTGACAGACACACTCTCTCTCTCTCTCTCTCTCTCTCTCTCTCTCTCTCTCTCTCTCTCTCTCTCCAACACTTGTTAACTATCATGGATGTGAGTTGGGGATGTTATCAATTAGCCTCTATCAGAAACACCACTGAGGTATTATTTCGAGATTAAGAATATTAATAGAGTGATAAATTAAATGTTGTAAGGGAATGAATGTCAAGTGTTTATTTAGTGTACCATAGTATTATCTAACATAGGCAGACTTGCATGTTGATAATTGATTTGAGTATGCATTCTTCACGTCTATAGGCCGGAGTGAAGGAAGGAAGTCACTGGTACCCCACAGATTGAGGTCCCATAGTCGAAAAGCAAATAGCAAAGTTTATGTGAAAATAACTTCTAATTATGTAGGTCAGTCGAGTATATTCAGCTATTTCATCAACATTCGTGACAGCTGTTCTAATAAGAGAGAGAGAGAGAGAGAGAGAGAGAGAGAGAGAGAGAGAGAGAGAGAGAGAGAGAGAGAGAGAGAGAGAGAGAGAGAGAGAGAGAGAGTAATGTGAAGCATTGGCAATACATAGGTACAGCTGTCTTTATAAAATGCCACCTGTATTGTACGTACCACCTTGATGCTGAGTCAAGACGGTGCCATAGTAACAGTGACGGAAACAAAGAAAATTCCCTATATGTTGGAATTTGTAGCTTCTGTGCGTGTGGGAGACGAGCCAACTCCGCGGCGACGCACTCCTTCGCTTTCCTCCACCACCAGTCACTGCCGCCGCCACCTACCTACGCCTCGCCTCCGTTATACTTACTGCGTCACTGCTGGGGTCTAGGCGCGTGTATGTTTTCAGTGTATGCGCATGAATGTATTAGTCAACCAGAGTAAGCAAGTGTGCTTCGTTTCATGTTCTAGTAAATACATCATGCATTCTCCAAGGTTTGGTGACCTATGCTGACAACTTTGTTTTATTTCTTATTTCATCTTAATCTCTTAATCTATCTTAAAGATGTTTTATTACTGGTGATTGTATAAGTAGGTCATTACTGACAGAAAAAAGAAATAAACTCGGAACCAGTCGTCTTTACCGTTCGAAAAATTATCTCATGAGAGTTATAAACATTTCAGAATATGTGATGAGAGGAAGCTGAATTTTTCCCACACAAGTTACATGAATCTGTGGCTCCATTCAGTCGCGCTTCAGATTTTATGATGTTTTCTTTCAGCAACTTCACTGTGCATCCTGAAATGTAGAGCGATTATTATAGGTAGCGAAAGATAAGGTCAATGAGTCTCATAGTGCTTACCAAAATCATCATGACATAATTTCAAGGGCAAGTTTCCAACACAATCTCAAATGTAAAACCATTATGAATGTAAGTATTCCCAATTAGTGTGCTTAGATGTGCTGAATGACGTAGTATTTTCGTATTTATATTTTTTCAAGCATTTCAAGTGCTATCGATTTAAACTGTCAAGGCCGAGGAGTATTCCAGAAGGCAGAGAGAAGGAAGCGGCCGTCGTCCCCAATAGCCCTTCACGGCCCACGGCTCTCACGCCTCGCCCACGCTGGCATCACCTTGGCCCCTCGTGTGTGGCGTCACAACACGCGCAGACGCCCCCACCCCCCTCCGCTCTGCTCACACATGCTTCACCTTCACTTGTTGGCGAAGTGTTCTAGTTGGCTGTATGTGCAGCAGGAGCAGAATTACGACATGGCGCGTAGATTATATATAGAAAAAGCAAGGTTAGGTGCCTTAGCCATCCTTTCCCCAGCAGAAAAACTGAAGATCATTCTGTCACGTTGTCAAATTTGATGCTGCTCTGCGATCCCTCATTAACTGTGTGCTGATATACAAGCCATGTTGCAGGAACAAGGTGGTGTTTTACAATATTCAGAGTCGCTAGTTTTCGGATTGCTTTGTGCCAGCTGAGTGAGAAAATTGGATTAATCACTTGTGACGAAATATGTTGCGCCCAGTTTCCAACACTAAAGACAGGAAGGGCGGGCTAAAAGGGGAAGAAGGAAATAGATGATATCAGCTACCCTTCTTCCTTCCCGTGTAAGTTCGCTTTACTTAGTCTTTCTTTTGAGGTAGCTATTTGTGTCACATTTTTCTCAATATTTCCGCTCACCTGGCGCTCGGTAGGTGTATAGTACATTAGCTATACTTAAAATGTTGCACAAAATTTGACTGAAAGTAACATCGAAAAATAAAATTGATGTTGCAATTGAACTAAAAAGCTATTTGTCATTTCCTGATTTGCCTCAAGATGTAGAGATCGATAGAGATGA
>CM035196.1:10439507-10472007 GCA_020233015.1 Callinectes sapidus | reverse complement strand
ACAAATGATGTCATGGGGTACCTACTCGGCTTCCCAGATAAGGTGAGAAAATATGGTTCGTAATGACCTGTTATCATTATCCGATAAGGAATAAATTATGCAGTATTGATCTAATAACAGTGCTCAGGAGAACAGTCTTGGTGCATGAAAGCAAACAGACTGTATCAAGATATGGTTATGACTAATTTTTGCATATGAGCATTGGAAGTCATCTAACAAATCAAACGCTAGCACAAAATTTAACCAATCATTTACTCCTTTGCAGGTCTTTATTGTGCTGTGTAGATCATTATAAATTTTGAGAGAACCTTGGTTATGATTGTTGGATTTTTCAAGTACTCATTATGTATGTTTCATAGAAGAGTACTTGTGTATATTCATTAAGTTTGCAATCAATGTGGTCTCTACAGTTACAAAAACCTTACATCTTTTCAGAATGGTGATGTAAGGGACTGGAAGACTTATTTTGACTTTATTGGAGTTGATGCAGGAAAGCCAGCATTTTTCTCAGGTGGTACGCTACTGAGACAAGTGAACTGCAGCACTGGGGAACTTAGATTAGGAACTCACACAGGAAAACTTAAACAAGGACAAGTGTGTTCTGGAGGTAAGTTCAAAGTCTCTGTAAAAATACAAATTAACATATAGTTGTGCTTCAGCGCAAACCACACATAAACTCTTCTTTTTCTAAATATGAAAAAGATTGATCATTATTAGTATACTGCAATTTTTATCTTCTAGGCAGCTGTGACATCTTCAACAAGCTTATGGGAGCCAAAGGGAAAGATGTGCTATATGTTGGTGATCACATCTTTGGTGATATTCTGAAGAGTAAAAAGATCCGAGGATGGCGCACATTTTTAGTTGTACCAGAACTGGTTCAAGAGCTTCATGTGTGGACTGAAAAGTGCACTCTCTTTTCTAAGCTCCAGAATCTAGATGTAATAATGGGAGATCTCTACAAGTAAGTAGATAACATATAAATCACAGTTAGTCTTGGTCTAAATGCATTTTATGCATTATACATAGGCAAATTGTATAATGTAAGCATATATACATGATCAAATAGATATTGAATAAAAGCATTGTCCTTCATCATCACTTCATTTGAACTTAAAGAATCAGAAGTTATTAACTAATTAAACATTTTGATTGATTAATCTTTTCTCTCACCACCTTTTCTTAGAAATCTAGACTCAAGCACACACGAGAGGCCAGACCTTAGCAAAGTTCGGGGAGCCATCAGAGAAGTGACTCATGAGATGGACCTGAGCTATGGTATGAGTGGCTCACTCTTCAGATCTGGCTCTAGACAAACACATTTTTCAACACAAGTGAGTGAATTTGCTTGCATCTCAGTGTGCCTTTTTATGTTTTGTTACCCTTAGCAGTTTCCCTCTCTTACATAAAATGTATACACAGGTACCTCTTTTTTTTATGTCTGTTTTACACATTTTTAAAATTTATGCGGTCCAAAATCCAAACAAATGTTTAATTTACACTTTTTTCATTTATACATGATATTTCATTGAGCTGCCACCAGATGTCTCTCATGGGTTTCTGTGCACCACCCTAACAACAAGTCACACACACATACATATGTATTCAATTTACATTGTTTTTGTTTTATGCAACCTTTTCAAGAATGCAACACTCATGTAAATTGAGAGGTACACACACACACACACACACACACACACACACATATATATATATATATATATATATATATATATATATATATATATATATATATATATATATATATATATATATATATATATATATACACATTTATATATAGGTAGGTATATACATGTAGTGTTGTGTTGTATATCACAGGAAATTGATATATAAGTTAATGTATAGGAAGCTTATTGAATTTAACTTCATTTTCAGGTGGCCAGGTATGCTGATGTATATGCTTCAACACCTCTCAACTTGATTTATTATCCGTTCAGCTATATGTTCCGTGCCCCCGCCATGTTGGTGAGTATACATATGTTGTACAGCAGCCAATCTTTTCTTTGTTTCATGAAACTTTTCATAACAATGTGAAACAAATTCTTATCAGATACTCTGAACTCTATTTACATCTCTTTCTGATAAAGTTAAATTGCAAATGAATATCAAATATTTCAGTCTAACCTAACTTGTAATAATGGTATTTTTTTTAACTGAATGTTGGACTGAATGTTTTGCAGATGCCTCATGAATCAACAGTGGCTCATGAGCAACGATTCCAAGTAAGTGATGGCCCCATATCCACACGCTCCAGGGCCTCAAGCATCCAGGCAGACACTCCTGACCAAAATAAGAGGCCCAAATACAGAGTAAGTATTCAGTATCGTTATAGATGTCTTTAGAAAATTCTTTCTTACCAAATAGTATATCCTGTATTTTAGAGACAAGAATGAGAAACCTTGAAGTATAGTAATATAGTAAAAATAACTTCTATGACCCTCAATGTGATATCATCTTAAGATATTCAAACTAGTATTTTATCGGAAAAATATTATATACATGCAAAATTAAATTACTAGCTATAGTCTAGTTGGAAATAGCAAATATATTAGTTTGTTCTTTAACCTGTAAACTGTGCAACACTATTTTAGTGGTCATATCTGTGGTGTGCAAGTATCAGTATTAAAGTGTCCTCAAAAATTACTTTTACTGCTATGAAATAAAAGATTGCATGGAAAAGTATAAGAAAACTTAATAGTAGTTCTTTATATACATTAGTTTAAGCATGGTAGTGTACTGAGATGGTTTGGTTTATCAATTGGAGATAGTGGGTGGTGAGCAGTGATGGTAAGTGAGCTGATGGACAGAGAGTTGTAGTAGTAAGGAGGAGCATGTGTAAAGTGCTAAATACAGTACAATAAACAGCAGAAGATTTACTTATAATTCATCATCATCTATTTTTATCTATACAGTAGGCTGCACTATTTGCATGTGGCCTAATGTAAGATAAAGGTTTCTTCAATATACAGTACTATCAAGATAAAAGCACTTATTTGTAATAAGGTAGGGAATGTGAACTTGCCTATGTTATTTCAAGGCATATAGGAGTGACATATAGACTGCCAAATTTAAAATTAGTATTCACATCGTATGTTCTTGGCCACATTTACACACTATTCTTCATATGATGTACAGTATGCCACTGTTTTGGCACTAAAGACCATCCATATATCAGGTAAATCAAAATCAAACTTAAGTATTTTATTGGTTTGGCCATTGTTCAAATAATAATGTATAACTGTAGAAGTACCATGAAAAATCATGCATTTATCTAATCCACTTGTTTCCTGCTTTTTTAATGTGTTACCCAATTCAGCATGACACTTAAAGTTAGTTACCTCCACTCTCAGCATCACATTGTTTTATCAGTTTCCCAAGTGGCATATCACTTTCAGCAATCCTTAAGAGTCAGATTATTCACTGAAGTTATGGACATTTACAGACAAAATTACCAGATCACCAGATTGACTAAATCCTTCTGTACACAGGTATTGGAGAGGGCAGATTCTCTTGTTCCTCATCCCCGAGCAGAAACACCAAAGCGAGTTACTCACTACCATGATGAGGATGACTCTGAGGAGGAGAGTGATAAGTCTTCCTAAGCTGACATGTGATAGAGTAGTGTAATTGCTAATATCTACCTAGCATGATGATTTAAAAAATGGCTATCAATTATTAAATTAAATACAAGTCAACACAATTATATTAGAAGTTTTAGTGACAGTGATAGTGTTAGTGGTGGTGGTGTTAGTGGTAGTGATAGCAGTGATAGTATTTGCAACAGTTAGCGTTAGGAGGAGGAGAAGATTAAGAAAACAATACAGTCATAGAAAGTGGTATATACTTGGAAATAGTAAGAAGTCTCATATTCTCATAATGGGTGCATTTTTATGCCATTGTTTTGCAGCTGTGTATAATATGCATGTATTGAGGATGTCTGATTTCAGTTACATTTCCATAGTATTTTTGTATTTTTAACTATTCTTAGTTTAGAGCGATTTTTATATATTTTGAGTAATAAATGTCATAATAATTTTGTATGAATTTATGCAATATTTTTTTTATACTGTTTAGTATTGTAGCTATAGTACTGCCAGTACTAGTTCCTGTATAGCTTTATAACCTTAAAGTTTCTCTTAGTTCTGGCAAGTCTTAAATGTTTGTGTTTCTTTTGAACTTTACTCCTAGAATTAGTATCAGTCCATTAATAATTGGTAATGTAATTTGATGTTTTATCTCATTGAGTGGGCAATCATTTCATGTTACTATTTTAATCCAAGATGTTTAAGTAATGAACAAGTTTATGCACACAACATTTCAAATTCTAGTTATATAATTTTGTTGGTCTTTTTCTCCTCTTATATCATTGCTTACAAAACATGTATTTCAAATAGCACTAATAGCATTACCTTGGCATGTGTTCAGTATTTTCCAGCACTTTTCATGCCTATTCCATACATAGTGTTAGCTGAATTTGTGGGTGATGTCCTTGTAAGAGTTGCAGATTTGTGGTGAAGGTTAAAATATGCCATTTCATTGTACTAATAAACCTTGCTATAGTATAAAGCAGTTTGTAGAAGTGTACTTTGAAAGTCTAAATATTTAGTAATTTGGCAGCTGAAAATGTTTTCAGTTTTGGTAAATATTTGAAGTTTTTTTCTATGGTTACTGCTTCATTATATTTAACTTTCAGAAAATCTATTGTATATTAAAAAAAGAAGAAGCATACAGATTTGGGCTCTGATTGTATAAAAAATTGCCGAATTCCTTCACAATATCATGTGTTATATTTTGTCAATAAATTGCAAGATTATATATGCATATGAATATATGCCTGCATTATATAGATAATCATTGTGTCTTACAATTTATCACATCAATTTAAAAAGTTTAAAGAAAGTATTAGAGCTAGGTTTAATTATTGTTAGAATAGAAAGTGCATGAAAACTGGTCTGGTAGAGGAGGACAACTGTCCTCTCTCTTGGCCCTCTGAAGAAGGGATCAAAGCATGAGAGTATGAGCTTGAAATGTGAGGGTAATGTTTTCCTATAAATCTTTTTCTGGTGTTCATCTGGATAACACTGAGTATCTATAATATTCAGGTTTTAGGTAGGGTTGTTTCTATATTAAGAGGAAGTCAAAATAAAAATTAGAGAGAAGTAGCAATCAGTAAATACTGAAAATAGGACAATGAATCATAATATTGTTGAAAATTCAATAGAAGTGTATCAGAAAAATAAATTCAATAAGCTCTTGCATAGCCTTTCTTTCTCTTTGGTATATTTTGCAACATCCCGATGGGTGTTGCATGATCCTGAGGTGCCAGTATATCCAGCTTGACCGCGGATTCCTTGGCAAAAATCCGGATGCATGGCAACCCTATTCTAAGGTAAGAACGATACGCGCATTACATCTGAAATCTGAAGTCACTATAGTTTAGGATATATATATATATATATATATATATATATATATATATATATATATATATATATATATATATATATATATATATATATATATTGATGGAGGGTTTTGGCACTACCTCTCATCCATCACAAGTGAATGAATCTCAATATTTGCGAACTTTTAAAAATAAAAAAAAACTATACATCGTAGGTACTTAAACAAAATCCCAACAAGACTGCGTCAATGTTGATCAAGGACATTATAAGTAAGAATCCTTGGTGTTGGTTGTCCGGTCCTTACCAGGTGAAACTGCTTCGTGACTGACTCTTATCGGGATGCCATTGTAAGAGTTACTAAAGGGTTTACCAGACATTTCTTACACAAGTTAGTCGATTGCTGTACTCTTCAGCCCGTCTTGGTGTTTTATCTAGCGTTCGGGTATACACTAGAAAGTCAGACAGGGAGTTTTGATTCGCAATGTGCTTACTGGGGGAGTAAGGGCAGCGCTTGTGACTGGGCGGGCCATATCATTATTATTATTATTATTATTATTATTATTATTATTATTATTATTATTATAATTATTATTATTATTATTATTATTATTATTATTATTATTATTATTATTATTATTATTATCATCATCATCATCAGCAGCAGCAGCAGCATCATCATCATCATCAAATGGATGAATAAAGGTATAAAGGTCTGTTTTACTTCGATCTTTCAAGAACAAATCAGTCAAGTATTTGAATTATAAGAACTGAGTAATTATTGAATGGAAATTTACACACTCTTCAAATTGTGATGTAATAAAAGGTGCCTTGATTAGTGATCCCGATACAAGAACGCAACTTATTCGTGTATTCGTGTCCGCTAAGAAAACAACCTGCTACCACTGGCCGAGAGCAGAGTTGCTACTGGACTCTGCCAGTTACTCGAGTAGTGAGCAATGTGCCTCAGTGTTGGAGTTACAGTGTGAGGGACGGTGTATGTAGAATAAGATTATCAAGGTAAGCTCTTACTGAGTACTGATATTTTCTAGGTAATTATTGGAATGTGAAAGGAACAAACGGTTTGTTTTGGCACTAATGTAAACAAACATTCTAGGAGTGCCTGTCCTGTGGTTTGGTGCTGGGCACATATGGTGACCAATTTACACCACATCTGTGCCTTCCTAAAGAAAACAGAACAAGTCCCATGTCTGTGATACCAATATGACATGTCAAATACTTTCTCTGTAGAATAGCGACAATTCCTACCGTTCACTGAACGTATCCTTTGTATAATATCTTACCTGGTTGGGCTCCCAGCGAGGGAACCCCACATGACTAGTACTCCAGCCCATGGATGATAGGGAGAGTAGTTGATGACAAGTAATGAATGGCAGGAAAGTGTGCTATTTGCCAAAAAATAAATGTCAAGGGTTTCACAGCAATTAATCGTTAAATTCAAACAGACGATCACCCAAAGCATTGGACAGACCCTTCTTAAAGGTGCTTAGAGAATCCGATTCTACTAAGTTTGATGAGAGGGGATTCCAAGGTCTCACCACTCTGACTGAAAGAAATCTATGTCTGGCATCACAGCGACTGTAGGGAACAAGGATTTTGAAGCAATGACTCCTCGTACCAGTGGGAGGGGCTAGAATGAACAAATCGGTAGGGGTGATTGGTGAAAGACCATGAAAAATCTTCCAAATCTTAATTAGGTCAGCACGCAATAATGTTCCCTTAACCGAATACAGATCTAAATTCACAAGACGCTGAGCATATGACATATTCTCAAGACCTTTAATTCTTTTTGTCCATCAGCGCTGTTCTGATTCAAGTAGCCTTATGTCAATGATAACCTGTGTTCCAGACGGTAGATCCAAACGCCAAAAGTGGGCGGATGTGAGTGATGAGAAGGGTGACCATAAAATCAGGGGAATGGCATAGTGTTGACTTTAGCAGGTTGTTGGCTGAACCAGCTGCTTTGGATACAACAGAATGAATGTGGTCATAAAACCTCAGGGTAGTGTCGATGGTAATACCAAGATGAACAACTTTAGGACTAATGTAAAGTGGATTGCCTTTAATTTGATACGTAGAGTATGGGCCTAAATCAAGAGTGTTACGAAGATGAGCGCTAAATCTAATGACTTTAGTCTTACTTGCATTGACTCTTAGATCCCAAGATTTAGCAACTGCTATGAGAGTATTGATGTCTCTTTGAACAACAGAAATGTCAACCAGGGCAGAAGACAGATGTGTAGGTCTCATTAACAAGTACAGCTTTAGGTCATCTGCAAATATTTTTATGTTTGAGTGTAAGTCAGAAGAAATGTGGTTAAAATAGATAAGGAAGAGAACCTTAGCCTCTTCGGAAAATGTTTACTTTAACACCAGTATCAAGTTGGCTTTTCATACCCTTCCCATCTGTTAGAGCTTTCCATACTGAGTAATTTAATTCCCATATGTAACTGGCACAAATCAATCTTAATCCCTTCCCGGCGGCAGGGCAGATTCGTGTTCTACTAAATGAAAATTCATCCATATATACGTAGATGCTGCCGACATTCATCAATGAGTCAATCTATAGTTTTCCCACCATTGGGCATTCCTGACAGACATCTACATATAGACTCACTCCTTCTACATACACACTTATAATTTGGCACACTTATTCTACACACACTTAAGTTACTACACACTGAATATTATAATTTTTCAATGTGTTTCAAAAGTTATGAGGGTTTAGGTAATAAGATTAAGAAGATAAAGGATGGAAAAATGGTAATGTGGAGAGATTTGAAAATCATATATATATATATATATATATATATATATATATATATATATATATATATATATATATATATATATATTTGGTAGTCCAAGGAAACTGAAGATATTTCTGTTTCTGTTTTCTTCACTATATTACAAGGAAAATTTATAAATTTATTAGAAATACTCCTCACTACACGAAGGAAACATTGCTTGTATGAAGGTATTCATAGCAACAAATGACCACTGAAACTGTTGGGCAGTATTCTTGCCATTACAGTCTTACTGGCAGTACAGCATGGTGTGGCTGCTGGAATGGCAAGACTGCCACTCCAGCCTTGTGTGATTACACTAATAAAAGAGTCAGTATGATGCTAAGCTGTGCAGAATATTCTGGGCCGATGAAAATGGTTCATGTGAGAGCAGCCTTACTATAAGTATTTGTATGTTTGCGTTTAAATTTAAAAATGGTGTTTTAGAATACTTTCATCTATGCATTTATGAACTGGTCTATAAAACCAGAACTAGTGCTATTAGATATTCCTAGTTGGGAGTAAATTATTGTTTTGGAAGGCACCTACTATCTCCTTTTGTATTCTACTTTTCTCCTACATTATCATGCGGTAATTTTAAAGATGTAATATGATTGCTAAATACATAAGTATAATAGCTCAATACACAATACTTGAAATTAAGATCTACCTAAAATCACATTAGATACAACTGATAGTGAAGAACATTACATAGACAGTACCCATTGTATTTTTGAAAGGAGATAAGGTCTCTCTCTCTCTCTCTCTCTCTCTCTCTCTCTCTCTCTCTCTCTCTCTCTCTCTCTCTCTCTCTCTCTCTCTCATCATGAGCTGTTTGCTTTTTTTATGTTTAGTGAAATATTTATTTGTTTTTAAATTGATTTTTTAATGATGTAATTCATGCAAATTTTGCTTTAATGTTGCTTTTTATTATTCACCAAGTACGAGGTAGCATTATGGATAACCATTGGAGTTAGTGCTTATTGGATTAGTATTAGATCAGGTGGAGTAAGGAACTATATTCATCTAATTTTCTTCATTCTTTGATCTATAATCTTTTCATTATAAACTACCATACTTGTGGAATATTATGTTATATATAAGATGATAATGTCAATGTAATATTATAATTATACTGTTTTATAACTTTTTATTCATTTGTATGATTAATTGTACAATGCCATTTGAAGTTGAGGTTTAATATGTAACCATTTTTCATCTATCATTTTTTTTTCCAGTTCTGTCACCCATGAAGTGGTTGAGTGCTTCACCCATTAACAAAATGAAGAACATAACAGATGAAGTAAAACGTTCTTTTCATACAGTTACATCACTTCAGCATGGACTGTTCCAGTAGCTGTCTTTGTAGTGTTACTTATGCTGATATCTGTGGGGGCATTTCAAGATTATTAAGGATAATATTCATTTTGAGAAATTAAGAAAAGAGCATCTGGAACATTCCTGTGTTGTATTTGCTTCACATTTGTTTGAATTCTTGGCACACGCTTTACACTTGCACACAAGCCGAATTTTCACTACTGCACTTACATTATAGTTTGCACATGTGGATTGTATTTTCTTGTGACATCGCTGAGTGCATTATAGTTCTTCTTGGGTGCAAGAACAAAAAGATGTTAAACAGATGAAAGGCAGTCTTTTGAAGCACTGTTGTAGTTTTGTAAAGTAATGTAATATCCTTTAAAAACTATGTTTGAGATATTATGAGCAGTTAAGATAACATAGAGAACACCTGTCACATGAAAAATAACAGATAAATACAAGTGAAATAAAGGAGGTACTAAGAAAATGTAAAAAACAAAAAACAAACACCTAACTGCATTATGTAAAGCAAATAAAGCACGTACTAAAAGGAGTGAGCATATACTATACAAAGGTGACTAATCCTCTGGCATAATACAAGGAAGTAGTTGATAGCCTAAATAATGGAAGGCCGGCATGGAAAGGGAAGGTTAACGTAGAGAAGACCAAGGGGATACTAACAAAAAAAAATCCCGAGTAAGAATAAAAATACTTATACGAATATCCACATAGTTGATATATATATATATATATATATATATATATATATATATATATATATATATATATATATATATATATATATATATTATAAAATCCCCCTAAAATCTAACGCATGATTTTTTTCTTTTACTGTGCATCCCCAGTGCACTGGTGGACATTTTTTTTTTACCTTTGATTAATTCTGTGGTACTCGGTTTAAATACTTTCTTAAATACTCCTGATAGCTCTTACATCGCTGGAATAATGTGAAGAGTTGTCCGAACCGTTCGAGTCGCAAAGCGAAAGCGTGTTTCGGTATTTTCGAGTGCTGACGCCATCAGCAGCTGATAACAAGTAAGCTTGTGGTAGTGTCTCCTCAGCCGTCGCTCCCTTTGGAGTGCTTATTGTTGCCTTTGTAATTCTATCACGGTTTCTAAGGGCAAGGCTGTCTTCGAAGATGCTATTGGTGACAAACGAAATAGCTGGTAAACAGGATCATGAGAGAAAGGTATGAGCTGTGCTGAGCTCATTGTGTGGCACGTGTGCGTGTTTAGTATTTTATTTAGCTCGTTTTGCCTCATGTCGTCTCATTTCTTATTTTCTTGATGATGGTAGCTAAAATTGTTCCTAATATTTAATTTGTTGGTTTAATAATTCCTAAAGAACCAAGATTCTTTCGGTCAATTTGCTGTTTAACCCAACCAATGAATTGACTTACTTGTCTCTTTAAAGTTTGGCGAACTTCTGACAACCATAACTTTCATATGTAAACTGACAATGGCTTAAGGTCTTGTATCCAATGACTAATACATAGCAGAAAAGCTGGGGGTGTCCTCTCTTTTAACAGACATCAAAACGAAAGGAATTAATTCTTAATTTTCCAAGTTATTTTGGTAACTCATCTTGGATGTGCAACTTTTTCTAACAGAATATCGCTGAGCAGCGTGTTGCGCCTGCTTTGATTGTTGACTTGACAAAGATTATTCTCTCCACGTTTTTTTTTTTTTTTTTTTTTTTTTTTTTTCTTCAATCTTACTGACGCATCCATTCCCAGTCAAAAGTTAAGAATTAATTATGTAAGAATGCTATACGTACACGATTAACTTGGTTGTGGCTAGAGTGGTATGAGTGAACCTTCTAATGGAGGATGCCCCATTTACTTATTAAGAACTGGTTTTAAAGATCAAGTTTCAGTTGAAAATACACTTGAATTTTTCCTCTCCAGCTTATATGTTAACGGTTATTTTCAATACTTTTAGAAAGTTACTTTTCCTAGCTCATATATGTATATCAACAAGAATGTCTATATAATATAAGATGTTGTTTCAACATTCTTACTTGCTACCATCTCTTCTGATGCACGGTTCTTTTATTCATATGTTTTGATGACACAATAGTTAGTCTACTTCTTGTATTAAAGTTAATCATTTGGACAGGGGTGGCGGGAGTTGGTGGCACGTGTAGAGAAAGTCTTCCAGCAGATCTCAAATATGAGTCGGCAGAAGCGAGTCATCATGGCTGTGATCATCTTTGGCTCCTTCATCTATATTGTTTTAACGCAGGTAAAATTTGAAGTTGCTTTCACAATTTTAATGAGTTATTTGTCAAACCTACTAAAACATTTAGTTATTATATATATATATATATATATATATATATATATATATATATATATATATATATATACACACACACACACACACACACACACACACACACACACACACAGAATTCCATGGAATGAACAGCAAGATATATTTGGTATGATGTATCTTTTTTGTATGCTAGGAGGAGGATGCTATTTTTTGTGTGTTGCCAATAAGTGGTTTGTTAACTAGTAATTTTTTCTACATAGCTATTATTCTCTTACCAAGATTAAAATAAAAAATAGAATTTTGTTATTTCTTTTCAGGCTGTACATATATTAGGAGGAGCACCAGGAGAACCTGTTCACCCAGAAATTCGGAAATTTTGTTCCTCTGCCTCCAAAAAAAATGCCAATGTTGAGGTAAGTTGGATATTTTGTTATTGCATATAATGCTTGAATGAAAGAGAAAGAGCCAAAATGATTTTGGGTAGTGCATAAATTTTGGGAGATGGAAAGCTCAAGTCCCATTTGTGGGCTGTCTCTCTATTATGTATAGCATGAGAAGAGGTTTATCTAAGCCAGGGTTTAGCTCACAGATAAGGATCCGACATGGAAGCTCTAGTCATTTCATGGAAAATCAGGATAATACTTCAATATCTCCCTCAGAGTAGTAGAGCCAAAAGACATGTACCTCCACTTGAAAAGTATCTTTATAGGAACCAGAATATAAGATTGTGGTCAGAGGAGCCCAGTGGAGAAGACAGAATCATAGAATAAGCAGAAGAATTAGAGGTTAGTAAGGAAATAATTGTTGAGTGCATGTCTGAGACAGTAAGGGACATTCTTCCAATTCTCCTGTACTTGGTTTCCGAGTGTGCTGTCTGAGTGTATACATGTTGTATGCACATGTGTGTTTTTGTACGTCTTGTTGTTTGGCTAGTACAAAGGAACTCCTATGAGACATCTGTCGGCCACTCAATGAAATATTGTGTAAAAGTGAAAAGAAATTAAATAAAAATTTGTTTGGATTCTGGACCTCGTGTAAATTTTAAAATGTGTAAAACAAACTCGCATATAAAGAGAGATATCCGTTTTGAAAAGTTTGACTTCCAAGACATTAAAGTATTGAATCTTCACTGTATTTCTCTTAAATTTTCCCATACCAAAGAGCTTCAAAATATCTTGAGAAACAAAATTTCTTGACAGTATGAGGATACCAACTTGCCAGTCATCTATGTGGTGACACCAACGTATCGAAGACCAGAAATGGTGGCTGAGTTAACCCGACTTGGTCAAACTCTAACAATGGTAAAGAGAATACATTGGATTGTGGCTGAGGACAGCCACACTTGTTCCCCTCCAATAATCAGTCTTCTGGATCGATTAGGTAAGTACTAAACAAATTAGTCACTTTTTTCGATGACTAATGTAGTTTTATAACACACCAGTTTACCATATTTATTCAAAATTATTCTTTGATTGAAATAAAAACAGTATTTATGATTGTGTTGTATCTAAAAATTCCAGGAATTTCAAAATTTTTATTTTTATAAATGTAATATTTTTTTCTGAAGTAACTTTTTTTCAATATATACTTGCATATACAAGTGTGTGTGTGTGTGTGTGTGTGTGTGTGTGTGTGTGTGTTTGCACGCGCGCACGCATTAGTTGGAGAGGCTACCACTGTATTGGTTGCGGTGACCACTGTTGTCACCACTGTATTAAGTTGATTAGTTGATAGTTGAAGGCTGGCTTCTCTGTTGGTTAGTGAGGTCAGATCTGGAGCAGAGTGGAGGCAAGAATGCCATGAAGGCTTGGAGTGTGTAGGGGTAAGTTTGATAACTATCAGGTCAGGGGTTTTGAAGGAGATACTGATGTAGACTCAGGACATGTATATTTTTAATACTGTACAGCAGGACAATGTGACAAAAGGTCGACTAAAGTAAGTTAAAGTGTACTGATTCTTTACGGGTCCTGCAGCAAGACAGGTATGAGTGAATCACTGCTATCTCTTACAAGAGAATAAATAATAATGCATAAATAAATTAATGTAAGGTCTTCTTGTTGATAATAACAGCAATTGTAATTAAGAACATTTATGGGTTTAATTCTTTATTCAATGCATAATAAATTAGTTCCTTTAATGTAACAGATATGATTAAACTATTACATAGTTCTGATGATTTTTATATGGAAAACTCTTGGTGGGAAGTTTATATTAAACTATGATTCCATTAAATATCCAACAACTTTAATTCATGCAAGAAAAAGTAGCCTCATAAGATTTAAATAAATAATCAGTGCAAACAAAGGTCAAATAAAAAAGATTAAATAGAAAAAAACACATTTAACAAAATTAATTGAAATGATTTTCCTCATGAAAAAAAAGTTTTTCTTTTTCCCAACCTTGTCAGTACCAATTTTCAGTAAATCACAATGAATTAGACAGGCAATGTTCAGACAAATATAATATCTGGACATGCTGTGCATTACTGTATTTATTTGTATTTAATTTATCAGTATAAACAATAGAAATACTTTCAGGTCTCTCCTACACTCACCTGGCCTCTCCAATGCCAGAAGTTTACCGCAAGGAGAAATATGTGCCTCGAGGAGTATCCAATAGAAGAGCTGCTCTACAGTGGGTGCAAGAAAATGGTGAAGATACAGGAGTCCTCTATTTCCTCGATGATGACAATGCCATAGATATACGACTTTTCAGTGAAATGCGGTTAACCCAGAAGGTTTCCATGTGGCCTGTGGGACTCATTGGTGAATATACTGTCAGCTCACCAGTTGTGAAAGGTGTAAGTTTCAATTGACAAGTTATCTTTACGTATACACGACTCATGGTGTAGCTCCTTACTTTCCTTGCAGGCCAAGTCTCAGATCAGTCAGGTCTTTTAGAGAATGTCACTGTGTGTCCCATGTGAATAAAGGAGAGTCTGCTCTTTCATGCTTAAGACATGTTTTCATCACAATAATTTACTTGATATTCAGAATTAAATGAATTTGTATAATAAATTCTTATTTTTATCTGTTCAACAAGTCACCTGAAAATATCTGTGTGCAAAAGTAAAAATTTAGTATGTATAGTATAGAATAATATAGTATGAAGAATTTTAACTCACCATTTAATGAGAGAAAGAGTTTTACTTATTTCTTTTATTTAGATAAGGAACACGTTTAATTAAAAATGAAATTATTTCGAACTGACATATTACCTCCACAGAATCAAGTTGTTGGCTTCTATGACGGATGGCCAGCAGGTAGAAAATTCCAAGTAGATATGGCTGGATTTGCAGTGAGTGTTGGCTACCTCAAGAAACAGGTAAGTTGATGTCATCATTCCTTCTTCAGTAGGCTTTCATGTAAACAATTCCCAGTTAATTGTTGATCTGTTTATACAGGGTGTAACACAAGTTCCTGCAAATGCTGCATGCAAAAGTGCAAATTTTCTAATTTTAAAATTTTCTGTACACATATGCATTTTGAGGCTTTGTTTAGCTGTGGGGTGTAATTAAGGAGTGGTGGAGCAAGATCAAGAATGGTTGGGCCACACAGCTGTATTGTCATAGAAAACACCAAGTCAACATATTCCATTATTTATTTTCCCTGTCAAAATCATACTACAATGTAAATATTCACGGCCTCAGTCTTGCCTTCAAACTTCAAACAGCTGACTTGCCAGCCTTACCTACTACCCATCCCCACCCACCCAGGCAGGAAAAATGTCATGTAGCCTGTTATAGTTTAATTTCTTGTTAATTACTGCCATTTTATCATTGTGTATTGTGTATGAGTAAATTATACATACTAAATGAAGTATCTTTTAGATTAGATATTTAAGAATTGTTTTCACATTTTCCCTCATTAAGTTTGATATTCTTAAATCAGAACAAAGAACAACCTTTTATTTTTAAGTTTAAAAAGTAATAATTTTAACATTCATTAATGTGTGTGTGTGTGTGTGTGTGTTATAATGTCTGTGCAGTCAGCTCCCAACTTAGCGGAACAGTCTCTTACTTTCTCTTAAGCTAAAGTGACGACAATTCAGGAGATTTTAGTAGGCATTATGTTCATGTGGACATGGTAAATTAATGAGAAAGTGTAAGACTTCCCCATAAGTGAACTGTTATATGAAGAAAGGCTACAAATATTGGATCTTGCAACATTAGAAGAGATAAGGAAAAGAGGAGATTTAATAATGTATAGAGTGATGAAAGGACTGGAAAAATTAAATAGAGAAGACTTACTAATTTGGGACACCAGTAGAAAGGATAATCTGCAAAAGAGATATCAATAAGTTCAGGTTTCCACAAAGATGCATAGAGGTGTGGAATGATCTAGACAAGAGAGTCATTAAAGCAAGAACAATTCATAAATTCAAAGAAATGTTGGATTTTCATGCATATGGAAATGGAACAGCACAAGCATAGATAGCTCTTTCCCTGTATGTTACAAATAGGTAATACACACACACATACACAGACATCACAATAGAATGGCAGCAGAGAGGAAGTTTTTGTTTACAACCACATGTGCAGATGTTCAAATAATAGAATTTTTTCAATTATTAAATTGAACTTTTGCTTTTGAGTATTAAAAAGTTCAACTATTGATACATTCGAGTATCGAGTCTTCACTGTACCTACTGTAGGTATGAAAATTATTCCGTTAATTTGGGAGTCAACTGTGCATACATATATAATATAAAGTGTCATTTATTTGATTTTAGAAGAAAGTCACAATGCCCTACATTGCTGGACATGAAGAAGATGGGTTTCTGAAATCTTTGAATCTCAGCCTGAAGGATATAGAGGTAAAGGCTGATGGTTGCACTAATATATTAGTGTGGCATACCCGCACTGCCAAGAATCCTTCTCGCACCCTGCGTCTGGCGCATTATCAAGCAACCAATATCAAGCCACTCACTGACAACATGCGAAAGATGGGTATGATAAAGTAGTCACAATATGAATAGTGGAACAAAGCTAGTCATTTATAGTGTCATAAATGAAGGTCACTGTAAGAATACATTTCATGTATGAAGCATCTGGTATATGCAACATTGTAGAATGTTTTGTATAAGTGAAAATGTTGGTTGTTAGTCCAGTAATGTTTATGATAATAGTAAAGTACAGTAAACCCCATCATGAGTTGGACTAATTAGGGGTATGGTTAAACCAAATTATCCAAAAATTTGAGTTGGCCCAGGATTTTTTTTTCCACTTTGTGCACACCTGTTACCACTAACATTTAAAATGTAACACACAGACACACACACACACACACACACACACACACACACACACACACACACACACACACACACACACACACACACATATGTAGAAGGGTTGAGTGGGACATTACTAAATTGGAGGAGGGATTACTTACAGAACAGAAAAATAAGAAGTGATCAGCCGTTTTACGTCTTGAATATCTTGGATAACTCGAATGACTAGGATGATGTAAGAGTTTTCAGGAATATTTTAGCCAGTATATAAGCCAAGTGTCGTAAAATCACTGTCAAACAGAAAAAAATGGCTACCAGTATACTTGGGATAGAATATAGAATAAAAGGAATCTGAAAGTGTTCGATTTATTTGAAATCCAGCTTATTCAGGTCCAACTTTACTGGGGTTTACTGTAAGTAGTTTATGGAAGTAGCACAGTTGTATTTGATGTTTTCAAGTGCAAAAGACATTTGGTATTTGTAGCAGATAAAAATAGTAATATTTTTAATACATTTACCAGTAATGAAAAATCCTAAATTACACCAGTTCCAAAAGCGTTTGTAGTAAATTGAATCTCAAGTTTGTCATTATAATAAGCATTGTTGTCTGAGTTTGTTGTTAGACTGAGGTGCTGTAGCATTTATTTTGTCATTTTTGTCTTCCATTATTTGTGAAAACCTACTTCAAATTAACATAATTGAAATTGAAGATGCAGGGATACTATTTAGGAATACTTTTTCTTCCTCATTATTATTATTATGTATTATTATTACATTTTATTCGTCTATTTGTATTTTTAAAACTTTACTGGCAATAGCAACTTGAATCTCACAAAGTCATTGTGAACTTGCAATCTCACAATCTCACAAAATATATTTTATCAATCCTTCATAGTTGTTGCTAGTCTAGTTGTTGTCAAAAAGTAACAATATTGAGATTCAATGCAGATTGGAGTTTGTATGTGTATATGTCTTTGCTTATGTGCATGCTCTTCCCTTCCTAAATGTATTGTTACAGTGGGTGAAGCTCATAGCATCCCATCATTTATTTCCCTTATTTATGAGGCAATGTGTGGAGAAATTAATTAAGAGCCAACTTCAGAAATTTGGAGTGATGACCATTTACTATTATTTTGGTCCATTTTCTTTCATTTGTGCAAGTTCCTTAGCCCCCCAAAATAACTGAAAAGAGTTAGAAAGTCCTACAGAGACATGCTTGGCACACTAGTATGGAGGAATAGTATAAAGGCCTTGTGTGATGGGAAGCTGTGTAAATCAATAATTGGGGCATATACCTGGGGCAGTGTGTTGCCTCACCCACTCTATGACGCCCATCCCAGCAGTCATGTCTTGTGAGTCTCCAAGTAGGCTCCCTTTCCATACCAAGTAACTCCTAGCAGAAGACATCGACTTGCTGCAGCCATAAGTTCTTTGAGCACTCTCTTGGCCTCCTCCACACTGGGTTCAATTTCAATAATTTGTTTTGTATGCTGATTTGTGATATCTCCTTACTACACCATTGACTGTTTATTGTGCTCATTGTTGATCAATTATTTGCATTTTTGTCCTTTTGTATTGTAAAATAGTCATTTGACAGCACAGCAAATGGTTTTGTACATACTGTAAGAAGTTTAGTCTTTCCATAAGCTTCATTGTGGTCTTCAAGTTATAGTTATAGCTTTAGAAACAATATGCAATTTGAAGTTGTGAAGGCTTCAACTGCAGTTTTTGAATATTTTACATATATATATATTTATATATATATATATATATATATATATATATATATATATATATATATATATATATATATATATATATATATATATATATATATATATATATGCATAGATACATATGGTTGACTATCAAAAATACCTTGGTACCTGAGGACTGCCAGATTCTGGATTTTTATACATAAATGTATATTCTGTATATAGTAATGGAAATGGACTAGTACCTGTACAGAAGATTATGGCCGACAGCCTGACATGACATATGCAGGCTGCTCTAGGCAAGGTTGGTTTGAGTTTGCGAAAACTGGCTGTATTGCTCCTTGTGGTTATTTATAATACTTTATTGTATCAAAGAAAGACCTCATTTACTCATGGTTACTGATATTGGTAAATTTATTTTAAAACCGTTGGCGAACATGTTATGTTTGGAGAATACGGGGGTGGTATTTTGCAGTATTTTGAGGGCCACCTACAGTCTGGAATTTTCCATGATCCAGTAAGCCTCAGAATAGGTTACTGGAATTGGGAGGGTCAACTTGTGTATGCTATACATATTCAGCAGAAATGGACTATCTGTATAGTGCTGTAAAAGAACAAAATGAAGAATGTTTAGTACTTCCACTCTCTCTGTGGTGGACCAAGCACAATGGTTGTGTTTGACACCACTTTATTTCTTTGTTGAATCCATAATGGGGCGTACCTTAACAAATAAATGATTGAATGAGAAGAAATGGCTGTTGTACATTGGAAGCAGGGCTGAGTAAATGATTTCATAGTACAGTGCCATCACAACATAAACAGTGCTTCTACAAAACAGTAGCAGAGCAACACGGTAAAACTAAAATGGTCCTCAGACATTCATGCTGGAAAGCTGATATTTCCAGAATATTGTTTACTGGATCTTTGATAGTCTACTGTGTGTGTGTGTGTGTGTGTGTGTATATATATATATATATATATATATATATATATATATATATATATATATATATATATATATATATATATATATATATATATATATATATAATATTAGTTCTTTCGGTCATCATCTGGTATCATTGTTATTATTATTATTATTGTTATAACTTTATTAATATATATATTTTCACAGTAGCAGTTAGTTCTTTTATTCTGAAGATTCGGTATGGATACTTTTAAGTCTTTAGGCTCATGATCCTGCTAATAGTTCATGGGCTGAAATAATTACATTACAACTTAACATGAAATGATCAAGTATCTGCATTATATTATGGGTTATATTTTGTTTTAAAGATTTTATCATAGCCCCATCAATGATATATATATAACTTGGGAATGGTTCAGTTTATAAATAGGGACAAACTTGTTGTTCATTTGTTTGGTGTGGGATGTTGCTCGCAATATGACAAACTATTTAACTTTACTGAAACAAAATACCAATAACGTTTGTTGCATACCAGACTGGCATTATGCTGAATTGGTAGCTGTAATAGTATATTGCATGTTCAATCATCATCAATGTTCCTACTTTGTATTGAACAGAAACAGGTATTATTTTTCATTTGCAGGAATAGGAATGGCATAACATCTGATAAACGTATAGGGTCAACTTGAAGACAATTTTATTTTGTATAGGAATTAAGGGTTGATTAATTTTCTTGATTGGAGTAGATAAATTTTATATATTTACAATTTGTCTTCCTAATTATTATAACCATCTGCAACAGCATTCAAATATTCTTTACATCTTTGCATATATCAGCCTTGTTTATGTAATGGCAACATCCCAAGATGCATAGTCATTAACAGTCTCCCTCCACAGGCTTAGATTTCACAGGTTGGACTCTTTATACCACTCCACAGTTCACAAAAACTCAACCCAAGAGACATTATGTATGTATTCATGTGTTCATAGCTCAAAAATCTTTATATTTATACTAAGAACTGCAGTTGTTTGATGTTCACTTGCCTACTTATTTCTGATGTACATTTTATTCATATCTAAGTCAATGATTTTAGTTTCCTAATCAGTTAAGTTACATTATACTGTTTTCAATTTTACTAGTGTTGCTTTTAATTGGTAAATGTTTTATAAGGACCTTCTGATATTGTCTAATGAGGAGTAATTTTTGTTTTGCAATAGACAATACATAATTGGTAACATTCCAAGGAAGAGTTAAACAATCATGAATGTGACTTGGCTTATTGATTTAAGGGCAATATTGTAAAAATAATGGACAATAGGATTTAGAATTGGCTGTCATACATTAAATTTTCTTTGTAATTTTTGCACATAAAAAGACAATCCCAGTTGCATAATTGGTAACTTTTTTTACGCAAGTTTGTTTTAAATGTTTTTAAATTTAGATGAGGTTCAAAATCCAAACAAGTGTTTTATTTATACTTTTTTTTTTCACTCGTATGTGATATTTCATTGAGTTGTCACCAGTACAATAATGTGTGTGTGTGTGTGTGTGTGTATATATATATATATATATATATATATATATATATATATATATATATATATATATATATATATATATATATAATACACACACACACACATATATATTCACTTATATATATTCAAATAGAAATGTACACAAATTATTGGCTCATGTTTTACCATGGTGTGTGATTACAAACATGAAGCCACCGTTTCCATTGCTGCTGACTTGTGGCCATGGCATTCAGTAAACATTCAACATCCATGGAGAGGAGCTCACCCTGTAAGGAGCCAATAAATTGTGTACATTCCTATTTGAATATATATAAGAGTGTGTGTTTGTGTGTGTATTTGTTTATTTATTAATTTCATTTCCATTGTTTTTGCTTCACATGATCCCTTCAAGAAAAGTAACACTTGCGTAAATTGAGTTATCTGTATGTTGTCCATTTTAAGCTGAAAAGAAGTATGTATACGTATTAATATGTTGTTCATTTCAAGTTGAAAAGAAATATGTATAGGTAAAAATAAATGTTGCCTTGGAACATTTTTAGCATCGTATGTACTGGAAGTACTTGTTAAACGATAGTTGAATTTGTTAAATTCACAAATATGATACCAGCCAATTAGTACCCTTTTTCCGATTTATACTTGTGATTCACAGTTATGATACGTATGAGTGACTGGCAATGTGCTGGAACACATCCCTATCTAATACATGTAAAAATGTATTCACTATTCCAGTTTATAGTAGTGTTTTAAGGAATACATTGATATCGTAAAACAAAGACTTCCTGTACTATTACTACAGACATAAATGTCTTCTTAGGGAAACAAAAAATTTATTAAGAATAGTGCCAATATTAGCAAGAACATAATTGGGAATAGATACATTTCATCATTATGTATCTTTATGTCATACAAAGTGGTATGTTGGAGATTGAACAAAAACATGCCACATAAATCAAAAGTAATTATCACAATACGGTCATTATAGTGTTATAAAATGTAAAGGGGAGTGGCAGAAGCAATGCCATTTAAGTAACTGCTTCTGCCACTGAAATTATGATTACAACCCTTTATTTTTAATCCACTTTTTAATAATAATAATTACTGGTTGAGATATTTGTATTCCCTCCAGAACACCACTTAAGATGACATAAAAATGATGTTGAAGCATCTGATTTTCACTATTAAGATGTGTGTATTGAGAGTGGTGGTTCTCTTCTGAGTTATATTAATGTTCCATGTATTAGCATGGAAATATAGGATTTATTGTTTACACAATCATTCCCATTCAATAACTTATTCCATTCTCCTTAGAGCTATGGGGGCTGGGTGGCCTAGTTGGTTAAGGCGGCTCGTGTTGGGCCTCCGGTGCTGGCGGCCCTGGTTCGAATCCTTGCCAAACCTAGTTGCCCAGTGGGAGGTGCAGCGCTCTCCCGGTAACCCTAGTGGTGCCATATGACCTAAGCTGTTGCGGCACCTAATGGAATCATTTCTATTTTTCCTTAGAGCTACTGGTCTTCAACCTTTGAATAACAGCTATAGTACAACATTGTATTTGTTAGACAATGTACTCAATAATCTTTGTGCTTTTTTCCTTATTAATAGAATAATTATTTCCTCAATCAAAATTTCATGGTTATCATAACATTGCTAGCCACACAAGGACTAATACAATTGGTTAGGTTTTATAATGTACTTAATTAAATAAGAAAAACTCAGATTTGACATTTTTCTTAGTTAAATGGAATATGATTGACCAATTATGATTGAACAAAGCAGAAGGTCTAAGTCAAATTTAGATAATCTTGTTTTATTTTCTTAACATCTTTAACAATCTTTGAGTAAGTCATTACTAAAGTTATTGGTGGTTAAGGTTTTGCCCTACTGAGTCTCATTACTTTAGTTATTGCTGGCTAAGGTTTTGCCCTTTTGAGTCTCATTACTATAGTTATTGTTGGCTAAGGTTTTGCCCTACTGAGTCTCATTACTATAGTTATTGCTAGGTAACTTTTTGTCCCTGCCTCCTTGCCCTTTATGGTTGCTTGTTGGGGTGCAGCTTTGCGCTTGTAAAATAATTGTCTTGCCCTAAGCTGGAGGGGTAGGATGGTAGGAGAGTTATATATGGTTATTAACCTATTGAGGAAAGTAATAAACATTACCATAAAGTCATCCATATGACTGCCAACAATTTCTGCATCTCCAGTAGCATATATTGACAGTCATATGCTATCTAAATGACATGTACACCTGCTTCTAGTTTTGATAATACTTTGTTACTGTTATGTTATTCATATTTTTAAAAAATTGGATCAGCTTGCCTGCTTTGACTGTATACATTGTTTTACATTAATTTTCTTGGTGAATGCCTCTTAAAGAAAGGGTGAGGCAGCAGGCTTCCTAAGATTCCAACATACTGGAATTACTGTAGTCAGGGTAACTTTTAATCTGGTAATTATTGCCTGTTGCTTCTTTGAATTTTCTGATTTTGCTGGGTATGAGAAACATTTTTTTCGTATTTTCGATGAATGTCTCCATTTGAAGATTATTAGATCCTATATCTTATAGACTGCATTCATGCATATTTATAATGTATACATAGTCATTTTCAAGAAAAATAAGAATTTTTATCATGAAATAGAATATGTATTAGTACAGCATATCAATATTTACTCTAGCAGGTAAAATAAAATTTGTATATGAAAGGTAAAAGTCTGCAGTATAGTAATTACATATGAAAGGTAAAAGTCTGCGTTATAGTAAATATATGATGGTATGTACAATGCACCTTACATTATAGGGATGTATTGTAAAATAGAAAGAATCCAAAAAATTAGGTTTCCATACTGTATGTACTTTCATTAAGTGAAGGAAAAGGCTTGAAAGTTGACCATGTGATATCAGGTGTCTCAGTTAGTTGATGTGATAATGTGAGTCATTTAGTAGATAAATGAGGTAGTAGTGTTATGTATATGTACATTTTGATGAGGTCCATTTGAAAGGTATTTTATCCTTGTGCAAAAATGAGTTGTAAAGGCCCTTCCACCCTCAATTTTTGGTTGATCAGTCCTGACTCGACAATGATTATATATCATGTAGAACATGATAGTTAACCAAATAGCCATTCAGGAATGGAACTTCTAAAAGATTTTCAGTGTGTAGGATCAGTAGGAACAAACCTTTAAGGAATCTAGGAGCAAGATTGCAAATAAAGCTGTTGATGATGTAACAATTCAATCCCTTGGTGAAGGAGGAAGGGACACTCCCTGAAAAATAGATATCTAAGTTTAAGGTGAGTTTTGCACATAGATGACCCGTCCCTCCCTATGCAGGGAGGGTTGGCAAGAATAGAGACCCTCTCCCATTAAGGGGGAGGGACGGGTTATCTATGTGCAAAACTCACCTTAAACTTAGATATCTATTTTTCAGGGAGTGTCCCTCCTTCACCAAGGGATTGAATTGTTACATCATCAACAGCTTTATTTGCATATATTAAAACTACAATTTTTAAGATAAAGCAAGAGAACATGCCATTTCCATGGTGAACATATGTATTTCTCAGCTTCAGTACAGTAACACTAATTCCTTCATCACCACCTAATCTCAATGCTGGGTTGATGCGTGGCTCAGGTTAACTCACGGTGACAGCAAGTATCATCAACTGTGGGTCCTTGGCAACAGTGATGACAGGGCTGAGTGCTTCACCTCTACTCCAGCATCTCGTAATACTTCAACTTCTGCCAGACCCATCACCACCTCTCCTCCACACTGATCCCCTGGTCTCTCCCGGCTCCTGAGGTGGTGGTGGTGCTTAGCCTTCTTGTATCAAAGTGACAGGTCTCTTCACTCATCAATCCTGGAAAGAAATAGTTCTTACTAGTAAACTGAAGCAACAGAATTAATAAATAATAGGTGAATGAGTACATTAGAAGTATGGCACTACCCAACATCAAATCATTACCTATCATCTATACCAGATCGTTCTGCACATAGCGCATGAGTCATTGTTTTACCTACACCCCCAAAATAAATGCTGAATTTGTAGCATCTACTATAAAAAGTAAAAGTGCAGTTCAAGGCAAGTTTTGCACATAGATGACCCATCCCTCCCCCTTCATGGGAGAGGGTCTATTCTTGCCAACCCTCCCTGCATGTAATACTTCAACTCCTGCCAGACCCATCACCACCTCTCCTCCACACTGATCCCCTGGTCTCTCCCGGCTCCTGAGGTGGTAGTGGTGCTTAGCCTTCTTGTATCAAAGTGACAGGTCTCTTCACTCATCAATCCTGGAAAGAAATAGGAGTTCTTACTAGTAAACTGAAGCAACAGAATTCATAAATAATAAGTGAATGAGGACATTAGAAGTATGGCACTACCCAACATCAAATCATTACCTATCATCTTTACCAGACCATTCTGCACAACGCTACACATAGCGTGCGTGTCATTGTTTTACCTATACCCCCAAAATAAACGCTGAATTCGTTGGGACGGTTCATCTATGTGCAAAACTCGCATCCATAAGTTTTTTGGCTGTTAAGACAATTGAGAGTATGGAAAATATTATAATAAAGGATTTTAAGGAGGAAGGATGTTCAGAAAATAGACTAAGTTTAAGGCAAGTTTTGCGCACACATGACCCGTCCATCCCTATGCAAGGAGGGTTGGCACTTTATTCTTAAGAGTAGACCCTCTCCCATTAAGGGGGAGGGACGGGTCATCTATGTGCAAAACTCACCTTAAACTTGAGTCTATTTTCTGGGCATCCTTCCTCTTTGTTATAATATTTTCCACACACTCAATTGCCTTAATAGCCAAAAAACTTGTGGATCTGAAGAGGTTCCTATTGTTCTCCAAAACCATGCATCTGTATTGGGATTGTGGTAACTCAGTACTAGGTACCAAGCTTGAACCCAGGTCACTGATTGGTCCATGATACAGGACCACAGATTGCAGCTGCTGGGTTCTTATTGTTCTCCAAAACCATGCATCTGTGTGTAGGCCTTGCATAGTCAAATTCTATCTACTTATTACTGTTGTGGTAGTCCTTTGGGACCCTGTGTTACCATTCATTCTCTAACCATTATTCATTAATTATCTGAACCAAACTTCTTATCCTATCAACTCCTACACTGATGATACCATTTTACACTTTTCCATGTAATTTCATAGACATCTAACTCTTCTGGAAGTATAACAGTTCACACAGGGAAACTATAGAATATCTAAGTTCACACAGGGAAACCATAGAATATCTAATTTCTGATCTCATTTAAAAAAAATTTGGGTAGAACACTGAATTGTTCAGGGTTTAAAAAATAAAATTTCTCGATCTATCAACTCAACACAAGTTTCCGTGTGACTATTTCCCCTTCTACACTAACATCCTTGATCTGTCCTCTATTTATAACAAAACTTCACATGTTGTCTTATAATCTCCTCTCATAATAAACTATCTTCTGCTTCTCTCATTGCCACTAAGCTGCATCTCATGCTATCTAATATTATTTTTCACACTTCTAATCTTGCTGACTCTCTAATGCAATAGTTAGTTGGTATTCTCAATCATTCATCCAATTTCTGATAAGTTCTGGAACTCTCTATCTGCTTTTATATTTCTTTTTTCCTATAATTTCAATATCTTCAAGAGGGGATTTCAGAAAACCCATCCTTTAAATTTGGATAACCATTTTGACCTGCTGAGCCTTCCCATCCACTTTGCCAGTGCCTTTCTTATGTAATAAAATGAATAAATATGTAAGTGAATAAATATTACATTATATGCTGCCTAACTTTCCTGGTTGCAGTCTTATGTTGTCTATCGAACAAGTGTACAGATATGTAAAAACACTTGCCAATGAACTGCAAGAATTCTGTAAATCTGATATTTTTCAGCTTGTAGCAAAGATAATACAATATACTGGAATGCCACTTGCATTGACTTGTGTTAGTGTTTATGAACTTTAACATCAATAGGATTGACTGAATTTTGTTAATTTTTAAGAAGGGATTGTGACCATGGAGGTAAAAAACACTTTTTCCCCTTCATTCAGTCTCTGCACTGGTAAAACAACAACAACAACAAACAAACAGATATAATAAGCAAACAAACTAGGCAATGCCTGTAGAAGGCAAGTGACCTTTGAGTAACTCAAAACACATTAAACTTTGTGATGATACTTTGGGTTCAGCATCATAATAGATATATAGCAACAACAATGATGCTGCCAAACTTTGGTTATGAAGCTGGATTATTGGAAAATACAATACAGGAGAAAATAATGAGTTAGTGCATTTATACCATGAAACCCTTGGAGTGAGGATACCTTTACCTCACACATACACACAATCTTCATTGTGCTGTCATAGCTAACTGTGGATTGTAGTTTGTAATAGCATTTGGTAGTTACCAAGATATAACACTAGTTGTAGTCAACTTAAAAAATCTTAAGCCTTTTTCTTTATGCAATGAAATTATTTTACAGTAATGCCACAATTAAAATTTACCAAGACATTCAGGTTACCTGAAATATTTATGAAAAGAGAAGACTTATGTATTATTGTAGTTGTCACTTTCTGTACATTTTTAATTTTGTGAATATGTTTCAAGGTGCTGGTCATTTTAAATAAAATAATACCTCTTTAATTGGCACAATAAACAATGGAATATATATCAGGATTGTTTCCAAAATCCTTACATTTGTTGTGTTGATAATATATAGGAACTGAACTACACTCTGGTCTCAGAAAATTTCTACAATGTATTTTCAATCCACCTATATGTACGGTTGGTTTCTGAACTCAAAATACATCTTTCATACACTTGCTTCCTGAATTAAAAAATGATATCCATTTTCTTCCAACACAAGTGTACTCTTACCAAATTCTTTCCATTTTTCTTATGATGGGATCTCACAGTAGGCTTACCATGTATGGAGATCTACTTCTGTGTGAGGTGAGATAAGATTATTTCAATCCTCCCCCAACTAGGCTAAGTAAGTACCTTTCTGTTTTCATTGATTCCAGGAATAGAGGGAATTTCTTCTACACAGTAAAATGCCTCAAACACCATGTTGAGTAAGACACTACAGCTGGCCACTCTGTTTGACAGCCGATTGGAGCATTTTCCTGCATGCACACTCACAACTGTCTCATTTCTACCCTCATTGCTTTACATTAGCCTCTTAAATTAAAAATTTAAGCTGTTTTCATTGCCATTGTTAGTGTTATAACCATACAGGAAATACTAACACTTACTTGAACTTTTCAAATAACACTGACTACTACTATTTTCTAACGAATAGAATTTTCTTTGTGTGTATAGGAAGCTAATACTTATAGGATTAATTTGGCATATTTCACAAAAATTATAGGATGAAACTTGATAAACAAATCTTCTTAACATTAACAAGCTTTTAAAGTATTTTCTGGTGTTCTTAAAATAGAGTATTTGGAAAATTCTCCAGCAACAATACTTATTCATTCTATTAAAACTTAAAATGCCTATTAAAACTTAAAATGAATAAAACAATAAAACTGGTTACAATTTAATTATGAAGATACAAAATAGTAGTAGTTATTTTATATTCTTATTTACTACGCATGTAATTCAATACATGTCCCAACATGCAACACTAATAATAGCAACAAACTACACTTGGGCCTCAATTTAACAGACTTCAGATTTAATGGAGCACAAAATCTTAATGGACAAATACTCAGCAACGGGCATTCTCTATGTTGCTCAGTTGATTTGTCTGGTATGACATCGGCTTCAGAAACCCCCAAATCTTAAAATAACAATAAACATATAACATCCTATTGAAATTAAGTAGAAAATAATATGTATACTATTTTTGTCATTAAATCCTTAAAGAAAAACAACTGTCCTGAGGTTGAAGGGAAACAGGAATAGCAGCTGATGTTTTTATGCCAAGATGCCTCCCAAACAAGAACATAAATGTGCGAGTCTAGCCATTTCAGTTGTTTAACTTATTATAGTATTGTACAAAGAACTATGTACAGGATTAGGTTACAAGAGCTATTTTTTTGTCATTTATTGTACACAAGTATTTTCAAACAACGAACAATCCGCTTTTAGTCGATTAAATCAAGGGCCGAGTATACTTAATAACTTAAATTCAGTCATACTACACATTTTCTTGTGGTGGGAGGGTGTAAGTAATGCTACCAGATATACCAGAACAGATGGAGATGCAATGTTGTTAGTCAAGAAATGAACAATTATGTAGCAGTTTGATATTCATGCATCACACTGAACGATGTACTAAGTGACGTGGTGGCAACAATAATCATGATGAGAGGCACTGTGAAACTTTAAATGATTGCAACAATACTACTGCAACATAATATTGTCCTTTTTTTGTAATCCTCAATGGAAAAGCACAGGTTAGTGGTAAGGAATTTGCATAGATATCAAACAAGTGCTTATGCTTACAAAACATTGGAAATGAGCAACTCGATGCGCTTGACCAAAAAATGTGAAAGGCACTACTACAGATGAGTTCAGAGGTTATGGCAAAAAATAGAGACTGGGCTGTTTGGGAAATAAAGATATACCAATATGAAGACCTATTATGCTGATCAAGTTTCTTTGAATGAATTATTAACACCAACTGTCATCAGACCCAACCAAAATGCCACTAGCCCAATAAATGAGAAAGACATCTGACAAGCCATTAAGAACACTAGGCCAGCTAGGCCCACGCACTGGATGGCAGGGGACTTGAGAGCATATATTATGCCCTCAACACTCTGAAGTTGAGATTCCTCTTTAATGCCCTCTTGTTTCTCAAGGATGTCCCAAGAAGTGGGGATACTGCCAGAATAACTCTAATCCCCCAAAAAACTGATTTTTAGGTACACTTTCAACCTATCAAGATACTTTCAATATTTTTTAGAGTATTCAGTACATAAAACTGCAGTTCGGCCTATGGCAGCAATGCCCTTGCCTGCAGAGTAGAAAGGCTTTGTGTCTGAAGAGGGTGTGGTGGGAAACAACCTCCTCATACAAGAGGTACATTACAAATGCTGTGGGATATAACACCAGTGTTGCTCTGTGTTATCTTTATAGATTTCAAAAAGTCTTTTGCATTGGTGAGCCATCCATCCCTGATAGCTGCTACCAGATTGGGTTTTCCTCTTGCACTGTCTGAGCTTGTCACTAACCTATACAATACGGCAAGCATGAATATAATAGGGAATACTTTTGTCATCAATATTGGGGATTTGGCACTCCTCAATGCCAGCTGACACTGGGGCATGTTGAGCTAGCACTCCCCTTTACTATAGTGCTTAGGCAGACAATGTAGCAGCTCCCACCCCATGTAGTTTTCAGGCTTCTCTAGATGTACTGTTCATTGAAGCCAGGAAGGTTGGACAGGAAGTGGGCCATAATAAATGTGCTACTTTCAACATCATTAGGGACAGAAAGACAAAAAGGTGATTCAATGTGAGAGATAGAGAGCAGCGAGGGCTGGAGAAATGTCTAAACATTTCAGGCTTTGAGGCAAGTCTAGCCATGAGCTAAGACATAACATGATTATGAATTTATGTAATAATGTTTTCTTAAATTACCTTTAATTTTCATATTTTGAAGGGAGCTTTTCCTTTCTTAAAATCAAAGGACAACATAGCTTGTAAATAAAAATAGGAAAAAAATTACCCATAACCAATCATTACAACTATCTGAGTTCATCAAGATAATTTCATTTACTTCCACTTTCCTTGCTCTTTTTCCATTCTGATAAAACAGCTTGTATCCTTGCCAGTCCTGTGAGAAAATAAATATTCTCAGTAAATCTTTTAATAATTTTTTTTTACTTGACGGCCAGTGGTCAAGCAAAAAAAGAAAAAGGGTCACCTAAAATACAAGTCCTCAGAAGAATGTCAAATAGAATGATCAAATAGGAGAAGATGAATGTTTTGAAAGTTTCCTCTTGATGGAGTTCAAGTCAAAGGAAGGAGAAAATACAAAAGCAGCAGATAGTTAGAGAGTTAATGTTGAACTCTTTCATTAGAGGTGGATTTAAATTTTCATACAACTACTTTTGAAATACAGTAAACCCTTGATATAACAAAGCTCAATATAATCAATTTTTGATACAACAAACCAAATTTCTTGGCCAAACTGCATCAGTTTTAACAGACCAAAGTTTGGGTTCAGTCAGGCAAGCAAAGTTTGTATCAGTACTATGTTGTGTAGTCCACTTTAACTTTATTATTGATACTAGTAATTAAATAGGTATTATATATCCATGCAATACAGTCTTTATATACATATTTATGTATACAGATTAATGAATGAAACATTGAATGTAAAGAACTTGCTTTGTTATTTCCATTGCTTTTAACGACCATTGGGTTTAACAAACTTTCGGCTTTAACAAATGATCCCCACCCCATATAGTTCATTATATTGAGAGTTTACTGTAAACATTACATCCAATCAAAAGAAAAAGATATATAAAAACTTATAACCAAAAGCCAGATACATGCATATCTAGTTAAAATCCTCCCAACGTTTCTCTACTTCTGCTATTCAATTGACTTATTCTACATTATACTTCATTCATGCACCAATCCAGTATAAATATTTTCAAAACATACCTTCTTCCAGTACATTTTCTTTGACAGAGAAGACAATCCTATACCATCCTGAGTGAGCACAGTACAACTTCTTGCCTGGCAGCAAACACACACCACCCTTCAGGAACATCTTGAAAAGAGCTGCAAATGTCCGCAGTATTAATGGGGAAGATGGTAAGCATTTATCACTATAAAACATGGCTGAATTACCCATCTTTGAATGAACCTTTCATTTACAGTAAAGGACTTATGATACATTCTTTATTCTTATGTTTTTATAATGAATTCAATAGAGAGAGAGAGAGAGAGAGAGAGAGAGAGAGAGAGAGAGAGAGAGAGAGAGAGAGAGAGAGAGAGAGAGAGAGAGAGAGAGAGAGAGTTGCAGATTTAATAATTTTTCACTTACCCATTTCATTTTCTTCATTGCACTCATCTAGGAAAGCTTGCAGGTTTACCCAAAGAAAGATTCCTGCCACACTTTTATGAACCTTCACTCCACTTGCTTCTAAGGATTCACAGGCCTTTTTGTATGCAGCAGCTAACTTGCTCTTATTGGTGGGTATGTAAAAGTCATCACACCATTCTGTTGACAAAAACACATTCTTATAAAAATCATCTGATATTTTTAGATTATTG
>CM035196.1:10430714-10433344 GCA_020233015.1 Callinectes sapidus | reverse complement strand
GCCTCCTTAGCTCAGGGGCAGAGCACTGGTCTTGTAAACCAGGGGTCGTGAGTTCGATTCTCACAGGGGGCAATCACCAAACTTTTAAGTCGTGACGGGACCTGGGGGCTGCTGGGGCACTTATGAGGTAATGGGTCGTGTTGGGCTGCCGTCCTGGGTTGCCTTTCCCCGCGGGGTTCCGGTGTGGCAAGTGCGTGCGTGGCAGAGGCGGGGTGGGTGAAGCAGAGAGGATAACGCTAGAGTTGGTAGAGATGTAGGTGATTCAGTGTTCCAATGACAGTTTTGATGATTTTATATTACTAGTTAATGTGAGGTTAGTTGTTAATAGCAGTTGAAGTAGTAATGGGGATGGTGATGGTGGTAGTTGTAGTGTTTGTAGTAGTAGGTGTAGTAGTAGTAGTAGTATGATGATAATAATAGTAGTAGTAACTAACCTAATTGTTTATTGCTCGCACCATCGCACTAAGGTGGTATGGGTCCGTGAGTGGTGTGTGTGGGCGTGTGTGCGTTAGTATTCTGCGTGCCCTTGAGCATAATTTACAATTTTGAGAGGCCAGGTAAAATATTGGATGGCCAGCAGGGTGTAGTACGATTGACATAAATCGCATTCTTGCCTTTTTGAAGTCTGCACATACAGATCTTCATCACGTCCCATTTTGCAAGCATCTGAAAATCACTGAATTATTTATATTTAGCATGCAACAGCGAGGTAAGAGTTACGGAATACTGAACTAGGGTAAGTAAGTAATACTACAGTGTCATCCGAGTCACCTTCCAAGACTTGCGGTTATAGGGGATTATTTCGATCTTCATTTCCGGGAAGAAAATTTGAAATAATGCAGTTTTACGTCGTATAATTACCCATTGTTTGAAGTGGTCGCGACCTACTCCCACCGAGGTAAATAGAAGGGATGTCCTTGACAGGAGACTCACCCGAACACCAACTCTCACTCTTCATTACGCGTCAGGTGCGCTGTTCACTCTCATTAACCTGACAGTTACCCCTGAGTCATTATCATTACCACGGCCGCGAACTCAGGCAGGTGCAGGTTCGAGCGAGTGTTGCATTGTCGCGCGGGCTTCCACTGTATATGCCACGTCGCCACCATTATTTCGCGTCGTCTTTACGCTGCCGCCCAGACCTACTCTATAACCCCCCCTTTCTCCCAAAACTGGACAAATTGTAGAGGTGTATGAAATTTCGTTATCAGCCTCCTTAGCTCAGTGGTAGAGCACTGGTCTCGTAAACCAGGGGTCGTGAGTTCAAACCTCACAGGGGGCAACCCTTGTTTATGCACTGAAAAACCACTGGGGCAGACAATTTGCTATAGAAGACATGGTTAAGGAAACAAAGCGGCTACACATGCGCAATGTATTGTTTTGCCTACCCGTTAGAAACTTTGTTCCGACACACTCGTACATACCAACGCGGCACACGGGTGATTCCGCGGCAAGCGGTGTATGGCGATGAGCTGATACCATATGCAAGGTGACATGGTGAAGAGTGGCGGCTGTACTTGAGCTGTCGTAGACGTGCCTTGTCCGGTTCATGATCCAAAGGCCAAGAACATTGACAACTTGAAGAGCTGACAGGATTCAGATGAAGATGATTATTCATACACCCACTACCACCCTTACTAACGATTCAGGATGTACCGGAAAGGAGAAAAATATATAGAAAGGTAAGAGTGTGTGTGTGTGCGTGTGTGTGTGTGTGTGTGCGCGCGTGCGCGTGCGTGCGTGCGTATGTATGTGCGCGCGCGTGCCCACAACCATTGCTGGTGAACTATAGTTACAAATAAGTAGCGCTTCGCTCTAATGAGGTGCATCATTCTCTCCCTGTTGTCAAACAAAAACATTATAATATGTATATTTTTTACAGTCTTTTATTTGTTTTCTATTTATTAATTATTTATTTAATTTTGTGTAGCTTGCAATAGTCGCACACATCGGAGAAAACACACTCACTCTCTCTCTCTCTCTCTCTCTCTCTCTCTCTCTCTCTCTCTCTCTCTCTCTGTTTAATACGCAACACTTATGTTCTGAAGTGAGAAATGGTTCCGTTTCTCGTTACATGCTTGCCCTATGATGTCTTGGGTTTTTTTTTATTTTTCTTTTTTATTCTTGTCATAAGTTGCTCGTGCGCCTCTCTCTCTCTCTCTCTCTCTCTCTCTCTCTCTCTCTCTCTCTCTCTCTCTCTCTCTCTCTCTCTCTCTCCCTCTCTCTCTCTCTCTCTCTCTCTCTCTCTCTCTCTCTCACACACACACACACACACACACACTGAATACAAAATTTTCTTGCTGTGTAGATAAACTCTATATACAGCTGAGGCTCGTTCCTTCCGTTTCGGTGGTTCTTACAACGATGACGAAATCGAGACATTAGAATTAGTAATTGTAGTCTTGAATTAATCAATCACATTTTTGTAGGTTAACTGATATGACGTACATTTTTTTTCTGTTGTGTGTGTGTGTGTGTGTGTGTGTGTGTGTGTGTGTGTTCCAGGTAATGATCCGAAGCACATGTCATTGGTTGGCTCGTGTATCCTCTATCTGTGACGCATGCCTCCTTAGCTCAGGGGCAGAGCACTGGTCTTGTAAACCAGGGGTCGTGAGTTCGATTCTCACAGG
>CM035196.1:10410714-10425714 GCA_020233015.1 Callinectes sapidus | reverse complement strand
TTCCAACTGATGTTTCAAGGTTGTTCCAACAAAGAGTGATTTATCGGCTTGCTCGGTGGGTTGTGGGCATCGGATGCAGGAAGACAGTGTTCGTCATTGCTATAAGTTAAGAATAATTTCGGAATCTTATGTACAAGTATGTGTTGGGACTAGCATACTATATAATGGGAGTCTTTTTTGTATATGGAGAAAATTTAATTACCATGGATGAAATTTTATTGGTTTTCAACGAATAAGGGAGAAAGCCTCTCATGGTTATGATTGAAATGAGGATAACATTCCTATTATTAGGTACTGGATCTGATTATCCTTTATATTTACCTAATATTATTTACTTTACATTTGCATACTTACAGTAATGAGAAGCTCTCTTCCCATCATATGACACCGCACGCTCTTACCCGTGTGTGTGTGAACGAGATCCCAGTCTCAGTCTGTCTAGAAATGTACGATTTGGTCCACTTCATTACACTTGTTATAAGGTACTGTAAGCATTTCAATTTCCCCGCAATTCATGGGCATCGACTTGTTGCTCCTATGAGAGGTGGGAAGGGGGGAAAAACAGACGTTGGCAACTTGTCACGTATTAGCTGCACTGATTAATATTTCCCGTTTCAACAAATGCAAATGATATTATTTATTTAACATGTAAAATACTTCATGTTACTTGATAAGATATGGAGTATATTGTTGAAACCTGTGATGAATGTGCTGCAATAATGTATAGATCGGTGTTTATAAGATCAGCTGATGATTACGGACGGAGGGGAGGGAGGGAGAGAGGCACGTGGGGAGACGGTCCGTATTGTCACTGGGTTAGTCATGGCCTCGCCCGTTACTTCCATCTCGAAGAACAATTTTGAGGAGGTCCTGTCCCCGCCTCCCCCTGATATGATATCAAAACGATCCTACCAAACGCTGTCTTTTGCAACTTTTTCTGCCCAACTCGCTGATCAAATTCGTAACAACCAATATGATAAGCAGAATAACGCAACGGTGAGTCATGGTAGTGATTTTCACAGTTAAGATGTCTGTCAGCACCAAGGATTGTAGTTAATTATTAGTTACATGTAAAAATAACGGTGAAATCCAGTAGGTGGGGGAAAACTTGTTGTTTTGCTGTGTGTGTTTACAATGATCCTTCCGATTAGGAGGTTAGGATAAGGTAGATTGACTTGGTCACTGTCAATGGCCATGGTAGCTAATGAAGCCTACCCAAGAGATAAAAAGCTTACTATCAAAGTGCATCATTTGTATGATTGTGTCAATATGACTTAATTGCAGAAGCAAACTAATTGTAAAGCAATCTCTTTCTCTTGACATGAATCAGACTGGAGACCTTCATCCATGACTTCCTTGTAAATAGCTACCCTAATTTGACCTATAAATGTTTTCCATAAAGACAACTTCCCTGATTCCAATGCAGTTTTATTGTTTTTTGGGTTGGGAATCCTGCCCAGCAAATTTTCAATATACACAAACCTTGAAAAGTTTTTGTTTGTTTTTTTTTTTTTTTTTTTTTTTTTTTTTTTTTTAGATTTGTAAAAAAATATGTTATGTGATTTTGACCAATAGTAATATTTTCTTAGATTAAATGACAATGAAGGCATCCATGATATTAGAACTTCAGTTAGTAAGGTGGGAAACAATGTACTACAAGGTTTGTAAAATTAATGTTACACTGATATGATGAGTATAACAGTGTGTGAAAAGTCCTCATGGTCTTGGAATAATGTATTAACATGGAACAGAATTGTTCTAAGAAAGATAATGCTATAACACTACAAATCAGAAGGGTAAGGTTCCTAAAATTATGTATCATTATTTATATATATATATATATATATATATTTTTTTTTTTTCAAAAAGCTTAATGGTTCTGGACATTTACAGGGTGTGGTCAATTTGGCAATATCTATCAATCAACTCATGGAAGATGAGGTACTTGCCAGACTGAATAAGGAAGACACACTCACATTGACATCACAGCATCAGTACTACAATGATACCTCTGGCCTTCCAGAACTACGCCAAGCAGTGGCAAATTTTCTAACGCGTCACCATAAACCAAAGGAAGCAATCAGTCCTGGAAATGTAAGTTTTCTTAGTGTACCTTCTAACAATATTTTATTCTTACACATTTCTTTTGGGATACTTCTAAAAAGGTGTAATATGCTTCTAGGAGCTTTATTGCCATTAGTAAATCCTTGTAAGAGGAGATACTGATTTTTTAAGACTTACAAACTGAACAACTTTAAAGTAAATCCCTTTCTTGGCATTACAGTGGGAAAATATAATATTTTCATTTATAATTGGTGTGTTCTTATAGAATTACTTTCATCACACAGTTAATAGTGATGAATGGTCTCACAGCATGTTTAGATGCACTGAGCCACACTCTCTGTGATCCAGGGGATGTGGTCATCACTCCCACTCCAGTGTACGGGCGCATCTACACCAATTTTTATGACCGTTCAGGTGCCACTGTCATTCCTCTTCCATGTCATGAACTGGTGAGTATGTATTGACCTTGTTTGTTTTCTCCATAGCTAGTTATCTTCAATCTTGCCTGAATTTTTTATTTATTTTTTATCCATCTTTTTTTGCTTTTATTTATTTTTTCATTTACTCAAATATTTATATTTGATTTTGTTTATTTATCTATTAATGTATTTTTTTATTATTCTTTATTTATCTTATTTATTTATTCTTTTAACGGTTTATTTCATTGTTATTTCCTACTTATTTTTATTTTTATAATTTTTTGTTATTTCATTTGTTTAATTATTATTATTGTTGTTGTTGTTTTGTTTTTATTTATTTATTTTTACTTACCATTTTTTTATTTTATCCAATTCATGTGTGTGTGTATGTGTGTAGTGTATGTACAGTATAATAGGAATGGGAAAGAGATATCCATTGTAATGTGATTAACTAATGCTTATGAACTTTACTACAATTAACATTTTGTATAGGTTTTTCTTTTCTGATAAATTGTGTTTGAGTTACCTTTTGTAGAACATTAATACAGTTTTCTTGATACTCTGGGCCCGTATTAACAGATTCTTAAGTACGTAACATTTTCTTAGATGAAGTTCTAGTCTTAAAATCTAATTTAACTTCCCAAAATTGGTATTGTACTTCAGCCATGATCTCATCAGCAACTTCAAAATTTATTGCTGATGAGATAACAGCTAAAGTACCTACAACACCAATTGTGGGAGGTTAAGATGAATTTTAAGACTAGAAATTTGTCTAAGAAAAAGCTATATACTTCAGAATCTTTGCTGATATGGGCCCTGATTCTTACCCTATCAGGAAGATTTTGCTCTAAAAGAAGAGGAGCTCAAGAGTCTCATTGACAAGCACTTAGATAATGGTCAGCGTGTGCGTGTCCTAGTGCTGCTGCATCCACATAATCCACTGGGCCACATTTACTCTGTTGAGCAGCTACAAAACATCATGAAAATATGTGCTCAGTAAGTTATTTTTCATTGTGGAGTTTGGAATGTGTAGGGTAATGCTGGTAATCCTAATCAAAATAAAAGAAAATATTAATAAATGTTCACAACACTAGTGCCACAGATGCATCTCAACTCACCATCCCTAAGTTAATAATATGACAAAGTAATTATGATATGGCAGTACTCAGCTTCTTAGATTTAAAGGGTAATTGATATTAACCATTAGCAAGGACTTGTGAGAGAGTACTGTCTAATATTCTGCACACTCTCCTTCCTATCTTGTCATTACTTCATTCTCGCTCAGCTCTCTGGATTTTCTTGTACTTTATAAAGTAGATTCTACCAATGTGAAGTTATAGTTGTTTTTTATGTAAGAGGGAGAGGCTGGCCAAGGGAAACAAAAATAAAAGGCATACTTATTGCCGGTTCCCTGAAACAATATAAGAATTAACTGAAAGACAAGGACTAATGTCTTGAAACCTCCCTCTTAAATAGAGTCAAGTTGTAGGAAGTTGGAAATACAGAGGCAGGCAGGGAGTTTAAAAATTAGAAGAATATTACATTGATCAGAGGCAACTGTTCGTTTCCTGTGCAAATTACCAGCAGTGTACCTGGAGCCAGATTGCAAATCAAAGCAATAAATTGACCAAGCAACAGCTCATATCCCAGATTTCTCATAAGTCAGGGCACTCATAACTAAAGGTTTCACTGTGGTTGTGTGTGTGTGTGTGTATGTATATATATATATATATATATATATATATATATATATATATATATATATATATATATATATATATATATATATATATAATTATTCATTCATTCATTTATTTGATTATTTATTGATTGATTTAATGAAAGACTGTGTAAAACCCGTATATTTATTGCAGGTACAAAATCCACATTGTCATTGATGAGATATATGCGTTCTCAATACATGACAGAAGCACACACTTCAACAGTGTTTTAGGAATGGAGTCGTTGCCAGATCCTCAGAGAATACATGTGCTTTGGGGCTTTAGTAAGGTGAGAGATTTTTATATATTTCATAGTTCATATTTTTACTGTCTTTGTCTACAGTTTTAAAACAGCACAATTTAGAATCAGATTGTGACAGAACCAAAGGCAGTAAGTGCAGGGTGCAGTGAGCCTGAGTGGGGCTACAGGCCCAGGCCAGGAAAATGGGAGCAGTGCTGACAGATTTGATTTATTTGAGTGTTGTTAAGGTTACTGGCTCTCTCTCTCTCTCTCTCTCTCTCTCTCTCTCTCTCTCTCTCTCTCTCTCTCTCTCTCTCTCTCTCTCTCTCTCTCTCTCTCTCTGATGAGTTTTGACCATTTGTAACATATCATTATTATTTTTACTATCATCATTGTTATTCGTGCCATTTATTGTCATTTATTATTATTATCATTATTATTTATTACTTTGCCAATGATGTAGTATGTACTATTGATATTATTGAAATTTTTATGCACTTTCAGGATTTTTCAATTCCTGGGTTTCGGATAGGAGTGATACACACCACAAACCCATGGGTATTGTCATGTCTGAGAACACTGTCACATTATCACTCTAGTCCTCCACTCACTCAACATGCAGCTGCTTCTCTCCTCAATGATGTGGGTAAGATTATTGTCATATTGCATCTATTAACAGAGAAAATATTGAAATGGATTACTATACAGTAGATTAATGTGTACTGTAAAGATCTGTTAATTTAAACACTAATGATCTGAATTCCCTCATAGTCCAAATTTTGAGGATAGAGTGAAAAAAATGGCCAAAATTAGGTCTCTGCACAATTTCAAACCAGGTACCAGATGCACCCTAGTAGTGAGGGATGGAAATAAATGTTGCTATCGACACCATAACAATATATATTACAATATAGTAGTGAATTTCTATAAATGAGTGTATTGCTTGAATGACATGGAAGTACTGTATGTTACGAGGAGTTGCATTACATTGTTCTTGAATGTGAGTGGTGGGATATATTGGTGTTGGTGATTATCAGTCGTGAGAAGATTGCTTGTTTGTAAGGAGCCATGTTACACATTTGTGGTGCAAAAGACTTGAACTCTGTTAAGGAATGTTACTAACATCTAGTGACATGTAGCCTAACCTTACCTAATTATACACAAAAATTTGAGGGTAGAAAAACCCTACTACAGTGGTACTTCTTGATTTGAACACCCTTTGACTCGAACACTTCCCAATCTGAACACATTTGGCGAACAAATTTTCACCTCCAATCTGAATGCGGCCTTCATCAGTGTTTGTTAGTATGTTGGTACTAAAAGTCTATAAAGGTGGTAAAGGGTCCAGGTAAACTTCAGGATTTTCAATAATCTAAAAATATCAGATGATTTTTATAAGAATGTGTTTTTGTCAACAGAATGGTGTGATGACTTTTACATACCCACCAATAAGAGCAAGTTAGCTGCTGCATACAAAAAGGCCTGTGAATCCTTAGAAGCAAGTGGAGTGAAGGTTCATAAAAGTGTGGCAGGAATCTTTCTTTGGGTAAACCTGCAAGCTTTCCTAGATGAGTGCAATGAAGAAAATGAAATGGGTAAGTGAAAAATTATTAAATCTGCAACTCTCTCTCTCTCTCTCTCTCTCTCTCTCTCTCTCTCTCTCTCTCTCTCTCTCTCTCTCTCTCTCTCTCTATTGAATTCATTATAAAAACATAAGAATAAAGAATGTATCATAAGTCCTTTACTGTAAATGAAAGGTTCATTCAAAGATGGGTAATTCAGCCATGTTTTATAGTGATAAATGCTTACCATCTTCCCCATTAATACTGCGGACATTTGCAGCTCTTTTCAAGATGTTCCTGAAGGGTGGTGTGTGTTTGCTGCCAGGCAAGAAGTTGTACTGTGCTCACTCAGGATGGTATAGGATTGTCTTCTCTGTCAAAGAAAATGTACTGGAAGAAGGTATGTTTTGAAAATATTTATACTGGATTGGTGCATGAATGAAGTATAATGTAGAATAAGTCAGTTGAATAGCAGAAGTAGAGAAACGTTGGGAGGATTTTAACTAGATATGCATGTATCTGGCTTTTGGTTATAAGTTTTTATATATCTTTTTCTTTTGATTGGATGTAATGTTTACAGTAAACTCTCAATATAATGAACTATATGGGGTGGGGATCATTTGTTAAAGCCGAAGGTTTGTTAAACCCAATGGTCGTTAAAAGCAATGGAAATAACAAAGCAAGTTCTTTACATTCAATGTTTCATTCATTAATCTGTATACATAAATATGTATATAAAGACTGTATTGCATGGATATATAATACCTATTTAATTACTAGTATCAATAATAAAGTTAAAGTGGACTACACAACATAGTACTGATACAAACTTTGCTTGCCTGACTGAACCCAAACTTTGGTCTGTTAAAACTGATGCAGTTTGGCCAAGAAATTTGGTTTGTTGTATCAAAAATTGATTATATTGAGCTTTGTTATATCAAGGGTTTACTGTATTTCAAAAGTAGTTGTATGAAAATTTAAATCCACCTCTAATGAAAGAGTTCAACATTAACTCTCTAACTATCTGCTGCTTTTGTATTTTCTCCTTCCTTTGACTTGAACTCCATCAAGAGGAAACTTTCAAAACATTCATCTTCTCCTATTTGATCATTCTATTTGACATTCTTCTGAGGACTTGTATTTTAGGTGACCCTTTTTCTTTTTTTGCTTGACCACTGGCCGTCAAGTAAAAAAAAATTATTAAAAGATTTACTGAGAATATTTATTTTCTCACAGGACTGGCAAGGATACAAGCTGTTTTATCAGAATGGAAAAAGAGCAAGGAAAGTGGAAGTAAATGAAATTATCTTGATGAACTCAGATAGTTGTAATGATTGGTTATGGGTAATTTTTTTCCTATTTTTATTTACAAGCTATGTTGTCCTTTGATTTTAAGAAAGGAAAAGCTCCCTTCAAAATATGAAAATTAAAGGTAATTTAAGAAAACATTATTACATAAATTCATAATCATGTTATGTCTTAGCTCATGGCTAGACTTGCCTCAAAGCCTGAAATGTTTAGACATTTCTCCAGCCCTCGCTGCTCTCTATCTCTCACATTGAATCACCTTTTTGTCTTTCTGTCCCTAATGATGTTGAAAGTAGCACATTTATTATGGCCCACTTCCTGTCCAACCTTCCTGGCTTCAATGAACAGTACATCTAGAGAAGCCTGAAAACTACATGGGGTGGGAGCTGCTACATTGTCTGCCTAAGCACTATAGTAAAGGGGAGTGCTAGCTCAACATGCCCCAGTGTCAGCTGGCATTGAGGAGTGCCAAATCCCCAATATTGATGACAAAAGTATTCCCTATTATATTCATGCTTGCCGTATTGTATAGGTTAGTGACAAGCTCAGACAGTGCAAGAGGAAAACCCAATCTGGTAGCAGCTATCAGGGATGGATGGCTCACCAATGCAAAAGACTTTTTGAAATCTATAAAGATAACACAGAGCAACACTGGTGTTATATCCCACAGCATTTGTAATGTACCTCTTGTATGAGGAGGTTGTTTCCCACCACACCCTCTTCAGACACAAAGCCTTTCTACTCTGCAGGCAAGGGCATTGCTGCCATGGGCCGAACTGCAGTTTTATGTACTGAATACTCTAAAAAATATTGAAAGTATCTTGATAGGTTGAAAGTGTACCTAAAAATCAGTTTTTTGGGGGATTAGAGTTATTCTGGCAGTATCCCCACTTCTTGGGACATCCTTGAGAAACAAGAGGGCATTAAAGAGGAATCTCAACTTCAGAGTGTTGAGGGCATAATATATGCTCTCAAGTCCCCTGCCATCCAGTACGTGGGCCTAGCTGGCCTAGTGTTCTTAATGGCTTGTCAGATGTCTTTCTCATTTATTGGGCTAGTGGCATTTTGGTTGGGTCTGATGACAGTTGGTGTTAATAATTCATTCAAAGAAACTTGATCAGCATAATAGGTCTTCATATTGGTATATCTTTATTTCCCAAACAGCCCAGTCTCTATTTTTTGCCATAACCTCTGAACTCATCTGTAGTAGTGCCTTTCACATTTTTTGGTCAAGCGCATCGAGTTGCTCATTTCCAATGTTTTGTAAGCATAAGCACTTGTTTGATATCTATGCAAATTCCTTACCACTAACCTGTGCTTTTCCATTGAGGATTACAAAAAAAGGACAATATTATGTTGCAGTAGTATTGTTGCAATCATTTAAAGTTTCACAGTGCCTCTCATCATGATTATTGTTGCCACCACGTCACTTAGTACATCGTTCAGTGTGATGCATGAATATCAAACTGCTACATAATTGTTCATTTCTTGACTAACAACATTGCATCTCCATCTGTTCTGGTATATCTGGTAGCATTACTTACACCCTCCCACCACAAGAAAATGTGTAGTATGACTGAATTTAAGTTATTAAGTATACTCGGCCCTTGATTTAATCGACTAAAAGCGGATTGTTCGTTGTTTGAAAATACTTGTGTACAATAAATGACAAAAAAATAGCTCTTGTAACCTAATCCTGTACATAGTTCTTTGTACAATACTATAATAAGTTAAACAACTGAAATGGCTAGACTCACACATTTATGTTCTTGTTTGGGAGGCATCTTGGCATAAAAACATCAGCTGCTATTCCTGTTTCCCTTCAACCTCAGGACAGTTGTTTTTCTTTAAGGATTTAATGACAAAAATAGTATACATATTATTTTCTACTTAATTTCAATAGGATGTTATATGTTTATTGTTATTTTAAGATTTGGGGGTTTCTGAAACCGATGTCATACCAGACAAATCAACTGAGCAACATAGAGAATGCCCGTTGCTGAGTATTTGTCCATTGAGATTTTGTGCTCCATTAAATCTGAAGTCTGTTAAATTGAGGCCCAAGTGTAGTTTGTTGCTATTATTAGTGTTGCATGTTGGGACATGTATTGAATTACATGCGTAGTAAATAAGAATATAAAATAACTACTACTATTTTGTATCTTCATAATTAAATTGTAACCAGTTTTATTGTTTTATTCATTTTAAGTTTTAATAGGCATTTTAAGTTTTAATAGAATGAATAAGTATTGTTGCTGGAGAATTTTCCAAATACTCTATTTTAAGAACACCAGAAAATACTTTAAAAGCTTGTTAATGTTAAGATTTGTTTATCAAGTTTCATCCTATAATTTTTGTGAAATATGCCAAATTAATCCTATAAGTATTAGCTTCCTATACACACAAAGAAAATTCTATTCGTTAGAAAATAGTAGTAGTCAGTGTTATTTGAAAAGTTCAAGTAAGTGTTAGTATTTCCTGTATGGTTATAACACTAACAATGGCAATGAAAACAGCTTAAATTTACAATTTAAGAGGCTAATGTAAAGCAATGAGGGTAGAAATGAGACAGTTGTGAGTGTGCATGCAGGAAAATGCTCCAATCGGCTGTCAAACAGAGTGGCCAGCTGTAGTGTCTTACTCAACATGGTGTTTGAGGCATTTTACTGTGTAGAAGAAATTCCCTCTATTCCTGGAATCAATGAAAACAGAAAGGTACTTACTTAGCCTAGTTGGGGGAGGATTGAAATAATCTTCTCACCTCATACAGAAGTAGACCTCCATACATGGTAAGCCTACTGTGAGATCCCATCATAAGAAAAATGGAAAGAATTTGGTAAGAGTACACTTGTGTTGGAAGAAAATGGATATCATTTTTTAATTTAGAAAGCAAGTGTATAAAAGATGTATTTTGAGTTCAGAAACCAACCGTACGTATAGGTGGATTGAAAATACATTGTAGAAATTTTCTGAGACCAGAGTGTAGTTCAGTTCCTATATATTATCAACACAACAAATGTAAGGATTTTGGAAACAATCCTGATATATATTCCATTGTTTATTGTGCCAATTAAAGAGGTATTATTTTATTTAAAATGACCAGCACCTTGAAACATATTCACAAAATTAAAAATGTACAGAAAGTGACAACTACAATAATACATAAGTCTTCTCTTTTCATAAATATTTCAAGTAACCTGAATATCTTGGTAAATTTTAATTGTGGCATTACTGTAAAATAATTTCATTGCATAAAGAAAAAGGCTTTTAAGATTTTTTAAGTTGACTACAACTAGTGTTATATCTTGGTAACTACCAAATGCTATTACAAACTACAATCCACAGTTAGCTATGACAGCACAATGAAGATTGTGTGTATGTGTGAGGTAAAGGTATCCTCACTCCAAGGGTTTCATGGTATAAATGCACTAACTCATTATTTTCTCCTGTATTGTATTTTCCAATAATCCAGCTTCATAACCAAAGTTTGGCAGCATCATTGTTGTTGCTATATATCTATTATGATGCTGAACCCAAAGTATCATCACAAAGTTTAATGTGTTTTGAGTTACTCAAAGGTCACTTGCCTTCTACAGGCATTGCCTAGTTTGTTTGCTTATTATATCTTTGTTTGTTTGTTGTTGTTGTTGTTTTACCAGTGCAGAGACTGAATGAAGGGGAAAAAGTGTTGTTTACCTCCATGGTCACAATCCCTTCTTAAAAATTAACAAAATTCAGTCAATCCTATTGATGTTAAAGTTCATAAACACTAACACAAGTCAATGCAAGTGGCATTCCAGTATATTGTATTATCTTTGCTACAAGCTGAAAAATATCAGATTTACAGAATTCTTGCAGTTCATTGGCAAGTGTTTTTACATATCTGTACACTTGTTCGATAGACAACATAAGACTGCAACCAGGAAAGTTAGGCAGCATATAATGTAATATTTATTCACTTACATATTTATTCATTTTATTACATAAAGGCACTGGCAAAGTGGGTGGGAAGGCTCAGCAGGTCAAAATGGTTATCCAAATTTAAAGGATAGGTTTTCTGAAATCCCCTCTTGAAGATATTGAAATTATAGGAAAAAAGAAATATAAAAGCAGATAGAGAGTTCCAGAACTTATCAGAAATTGGATGAATGATTGAGAATACCAACTAACTATTGCATTAGAGAGTCAGCAAGATTAGAAGTGTGAAAAATAATATTAGATAGCATGAGATGCAGCTTAGTGGCAATGAGAGAAGCAGAAGATAGTTTATTATGAGAGGAGATTATAAGACAACATGTGAAGTTTTGTTATAAATAGAGGACAGACCAAGGATGTTAGTGTAGAAGGGGAAATAGTCACACGGAAACTTGTGTTGAGTTGATAGATCGAGAAATTTTATTTTTTAAACCCTGAACAATTCGGTGTTCTACCCGAATTTTTTTTAAATGAGATCAGAAATTAGATATTCTATGGTTTCCCTGTGTGAACTTAGATATTCTATAGTTTCCCTGTGTGAACTGTTATACTTCCAGAAGAGTTAGATGTCTATGAAATTACATGGAAAAGTGTAAAATGGTATCATCAGTGTAGGAGTTGATAGGATAAGAAGTTTGGTTCAGATAATTAATGAATAATGGTTAGAGAATGAATGGTAACACAGGGTCCCAAAGGACTACCACAACAGTAATAAGTAGATAGAATTTGACTATGCAAGGCCTACACACAGATGCATGGTTTTGGAGAACAATAAGAACCCAGCAGCTGCAATCTGTGGTCCTGTATCATGGACCAATCAGTGACCTGGGTTCAAGCTTGGTACCTAGTACTGAGTTACCACAATCCCAATACAGATGCATGGTTTTGGAGAACAATAGGAACCTCTTCAGATCCACAAGTTTTTTGGCTGTTAAGGCAATTGAGAGTGTGGAAAATATTATAACAAAGAGGAAGGATGCCCAGAAAATAGACTCAAGTTTAAGGTGAGTTTTGCACATAGATGACCCGTCCCTCCCCCTTAATGGGAGAGGGTCTACTCTTAAGAATAAAGTGCCAACCCTCCTTGCATAGGGATGGACGGGTCATGTGTGCGCAAAACTTGCCTTAAACTTAGTCTATTTTCTGAGCATCCTTCCTCCTTAAAATCCTTTGTTATAATATTTTCCATACTCTCAATTGTCTTAACAGCCAAAAAACTTATGGATGCGAGTTTTGCACATAGATGAACCGTCCCAACGAATTCAGCGTTTATTTTGGGGGTATAGGTAAAACAATGACACGCACGCTATGTGTAGCGTTGTGCAGAATGGTCTGGTAAAGATGATAGGTAATGATTTGATGTTGGGTAGTGCCATACTTCTAATGTCCTCATTCACTTATTATTTATGAATTCTGTTGCTTCAGTTTACTAGTAAGAACTCCTATTTCTTTCCAGGGTTGATGAGTGAAGAGACCTGTCACTTTGATACAAGAAGGCTAAGCACCACTACCACCTCAGGAGCCGGGAGAGACCAGGGGATCAGTGTGGAGGAGAGGTGGTGATGGGTCTGGCAGGAGTTGAAGTATTACATGCAGGGAGGGTTGGCAAGAATAGACCCTCTCCCATGAAGGGGGAGGGATGGGTCATCTATGTGCAAAACTTGCCTTGAACTGCACTTTTACTTTTTATAGTAGATGCTACAAATTCAGCATTTATTTTGGGGGTGTAGGTAAAACAATGACTCATGCGCTATGTGCAGAACGATCTGGTATAGATGATAGGTAATGATTTGATGTTGGGTAGTGCCATACTTCTAATGTACTCATTCACCTATTATTTATTAATTCTGTTGCTTCAGTTTACTAGTAAGAACTATTTCTTTCCAGGATTGATGAGTGAAGAGACCTGTCACTTTGATACAAGAAGGCTAAGCACCACCACCACCTCAGGAGCCGGGAGAGACCAGGGGATCAGTGTGGAGGAGAGGTGGTGATGGGTCTGGCAGAAGTTGAAGTATTACGAGATGCTGGAGTAGAGGTGAAGCACTCAGCCCTGTCATCACTGTTGCCAAGGACCCACAGTTGATGATACTTGCTGTCACCGTGAGTTAACCTGAGCCACGCATCAACCCAGCATTGAGATTAGGTGGTGATGAAGGAATTAGTGTTACTGTACTGAAGCTGAGAAATACATATGTTCACCATGGAAATGGCATGTTCTCTTGCTTTATCTTAAAAATTGTAGTTTTAATATATGCAAATAAAGCTGTTGATGATGTAACAATTCAATCCCTTGGTGAAGGAGGGACACTCCCTGAAAAATAGATATCTAAGTTTAAGGTGAGTTTTGCACATAGATAACCCGTCCCTCCCCCTTAATGGGAGAGGGTCTCTATTCTTGCCAACCCTCCCTGCATAGGGAGGGACGGGTCATCTATGTGCAAAACTCACCTTAAACTTAAATATCTATTTTTCAGGGAGTGTCCCTTCCTCCTTCACCAAGGGATTGAATTGTTACATCATCAACAGCTTTATTTGCAATCTTGCTCCTAGATTCCTTAAAGGTTTGTTCCTACTGATCCTACACACTGAAAATCTTTTAGAAGTTCCATTCCTGAATGGCTATTTGGTTAACTATCATGTTCTACATGATATATAATCATTGTCGAGTCAGGACTGATCAACCAAAAATTGAGGGTGGAAGGGCCTTTACAACTCATTTTTGCACAAGGATAAAATACCTTTCAAATGGACCTCATCAAAATGTACATATACATAACACTACTACCTCATTTATCTACTAAATGACTCACATTATCACATCAACTAACTGAGACACCTGATATCACATGGTCAACTTTCAAGCCTTTTCCTTCACTTAATGAAAGTACATACAGTATGGAAACCTAATTTTTTGGATTCTTTCTATTTTACAATACATCCCTATAATGTAAGGTGCATTGTACATACCATCATATATTTACTATAACGCAGACTTTTACCTTTCATATGTAATTACTATACTGCAGACTTTTACCTTTCATATACAAATTTTATTTTACCTGCTAGAGTAAATATTGATATGCTGTACTAATACATATTCTATTTCGTGATAAAAATTCTTATTTTTCTTGAAAATGACTATGTATACATTATAAATATGCATGAATGCAGTCTATAAGATATAGGATCTAATAATCTTCAAATGGAGACATTCATCGAAAATACGAAAAAAATGTTTCTCATACCCAGCAAAATCAGAAAATTCAAAGAAGCAACAGGCAATAATTACCAGATTAAAAGTTACCCTGACTACAGTAATTCCAGTATGTTGGAATCTTAGGAAGCCTGCTGCCTCACCCTTTCTTTAAGAGGCATTCACCAAGAAAATTAATGTAAAACAATGTATACAGTCAAAGCAGGCAAGCTGATCCAATTTTTTAAAAATATGAATAACATAACAGTAACAAAGTATTATCAAAACTAGAAGCAGGTGTACATGTCATTTAGATAGCATATGACTGTCAATATATGCTACTGGAGATGCAGAAATTGTTGGCAGTCATATGGATGACTTTATGGTAATGTTTATTACTTTCCTCAATAGGTTAATAACCATATATAACTCTCCTACCATCCTACCCCTCCAGCTTAGGGCAAGACAATTATTTTACAAGCGCAAAGCTGCACCCCAACAAGCAACCATAAAG
>CM035196.1:10367053-10389970 GCA_020233015.1 Callinectes sapidus | reverse complement strand
CAACAACAACAACAACAACAACAACAACAACAACAACAACAACAACAACAACAACAACAACAACAACAACAACATTAAGAAGAGCGATAAAAACACGACAAAAAAGGGAAAAGATAAGATTAAACTTGAAAACTTGCAAGGTAAGGAAGAAAAAAGATAATATGACACGGAGAGAGATAGAAAAAAAAGAGAGAGATAATGAGAGGAAAGAATAAAGAAAAACAGAAAAAGAAGGAATTACAAACATATGCGATAAGAAAAATAAACATGAATGATCGCTTTTCTTCCCCTCTCTCGCTCTCTCTCTCCCTCTCCCTCTCTCTCTTACCCTAATCTATCCACTCTCCTCCTCCTCCTCCTCCTCCTCCTCCTCCTTCTCTGCCCTCTAACTCTCATCCCATTTACACTGCTAACTTCTTTTTTGTCTTCCCCTCGTTTGTCCTCTCAATTCTCTCCCCTCCTCCTCCTCCTCCTCCTCCTCCTCCTCCTCCTCCTCCTCATCCTCATCCTCATCCTCATCCTCCTCCCCCTCTTCCTCTCTCTCCTTTTTTTCCATTCATTTATACCCTCATCTCCTCTCACTTCCCTCTCCCCTCTCCTCTCTCCCCTCTTTCCTCTTTTTTATCAACATTTTCCCTCTCTCCTCTCTTTCCTTCTCACTTTCCCTCTCCTATTTTTTACCTTCTCTCTCTCTCTCTCTCTCTCTCTCTCTCTCTCTCTCTCTCTCTCTCTCTCTCTCTCTCTCTCTCTCTCTCTCTCTCTCTCTCTCAACATCGCCAGACAGACACATTGCCCTGCTCCCCCTCAGTTCTCCTTGCGTCGCCCCAAGCAAGGCCAAGTTACTCGCTTCCCTGACCCCTGTGCGGCCTCTCGCGGGGCTGGGGCAGAGCTCGATACTGGCTAGGATTTCTATCTCGTCTCCGGACTCAACGAACCATACATACAAGACGACGTTCGGTTCAACACAGGTAATGCAGCAGTTCACTTTTTTTCGTGGCTATCTTCGTTCTCGTGTTAAGTCGGTACGAAGATGTTTACTTGTCCTTCCTTCATTTTTGTCGAGCATGTTATTTGTTTTCGTTCTCGTATATTTAGTCTGAGGTGGGCAGGAGGCAGTCTGGTCTTGTTTGTACAGGGCTTGGACTCATCTACTTATTCTTCTTAGATAGGTAAGGCTTCAGCGATTGCTATTTGGATGGGTAAGAATATCTGCTTGTGGTTCAACGTTATATGTATCTTCTTCATGTTTTTTTTTGTATTTTCTTGTTTCAGGGTGGCACTCATCCACCTGACCTTGCTGAAGGGTCACTACACCATGGGTCATCTTTCTGTCCTCGTCTGTCTGCAGTGAGCATGAGTGAATCTTCATTTGCTTAATGCTGGCACTCATGTTTCTGTTTCAGTTTTGGTTGGTGAGAGTACATCTGTCCTCGCTTCAGTACATCATGGATTTCCTTTTCATGTACCACAGTTTGTGATGAAAAGAGTGCATATACTCTTGCTTGATTAACCGAACCACCCGAATATTCTTGATTTGAGTAGGTAAGAGTAGACTTCATCGTCTTAGACCCTTTTGCATCTTTATTCACGTCTTTATTCTTCAGGTTGGCACAAATCTATCTGTTCTCGTTTAAGGATGATGTTCATCCACCTGTTAATGATTATGTTGACAAAAGTACTGTTTTTGCTTTCGTTCACGAAATCCATCTCTTCCATTTTCCAAGCTGACACCAATCCACTTGCTATTCATTTATCATTATTTTTTTCTCAAAGTATGGTTCAAGGTGTTGATTCACCTGTTAACTTCCATTTCAAATGAGGAGTTATTTGTCCATTCATCCGCTTCTCTATTCAGGCTGTACTGCCTGCCACCTGCTTTCCTTTGATGTGAGCACAGGTCCACTTGTTTTCCTTTCAGGTGATGATAGAGTCCGCCTGAAGGTGTGTGTGGTCCAGGAGACTGCCCGCCTCACCCCGCCACCCTCTCAATCCACACTGGCAGATACCCGAGGCCTTGCTGGGTCTGCAGGTCACCTCACAGCCCTCCCCCACCCCTGTACCGCCCGGGACCTGAGAAAATGAGAGGGAGAGGCTTGGGCACCTTTGACGAGGATAAAAGGTAGGATCGGGGGTAGGGTGGGGCATTTGTGGTGACATCAGTGCTCCTGGAGAACGCGCAAGGGGAGGTTTTGTGTAGCAGAGGGTTTGCTCGCCACCCTCTCTCTTCTCTGGTTATGTCTCAGCCGCACTGACAAATATAACTGTGTCCAGACTCCCTCAGTGTCCTCATCCTTTATTCTTCCATTGCGCGCAGGTGATAGTAAATAGTTTATAGACTGATCAGACTGCCTTGGCCTTGGAGCAAAACTTTTGATATTAGAAATGCTACTACGAACCGAAATAACAGACGTCCAGATAATTCCAAACACTCCAAGGTGAGAAATTGTGGTAAAAACGGTTTGCCGCAAAAATGACCACATTAATTTGTGATGAGATTTGTACGCTCGGTTGGGTGAATGGAAGGGGCGGAGTTATTTACATAATATTCATGGCACTCACAATGCACGACACGGAGTAGCTCTTGCCCCGATCTGCACGGGCTCTTACCGGCACGAGGCGGGGAGGAAGAAGGGGCGTGCAGCGGCAGGAAGTGGCGGCGAGGGTGAGGGTGGTCCAGAAATTCTTCCCAGACTGACAAATGAGAAGAAAGGTACTCCCTGTGTGTGTGTGTGTGTGTGTGTGTGTGTGTGTGTGTGTGTGTGTGTGTGTGTGTGTGTGTGTTTGCACTTAAAAGTTCAAACTAAAGAGTTAACCTTTGCCTGATTATTTTGTTATGCTGTCATTATTTTCCTTATACACAGCTGATATATATATATTCTCTCTCTCTCTCTCTCTCTCTCTCTCTCTCTCTCTCTCTCTCTCTCTCTCTCTCTCTCTCTCTCTCTCTCTCTCTCTCTCATAGCAGCAGCAGGTCTGAGGATAACGGTGCCTCCCCAGCAACCAATGGTGGTGAGCATCGTGATTTTTTTTACTTAGTCCCCGTGACGCAACCACCGTCCCGTCCCTGCCTCTTACGTTGCAACACCACCACCACAACACATGCCACATCCCATCCATGATAACCACTTCGTCATTACCACATTCATACAGTTATTTGGATTATTTATCATTGTTATCACCATTACTATTACTTTAATCATTAGCACTATTGTTATTATCTTCCCATACTGTCATTACATTGGCATTTGTAGTATGTTTCCTCCCACTCACCATAACCTTCACTTAACTATAATGTAGAATCACAGCAATTGGTCAAGTAACTGCCGACAAGTGGCCCGTGTGGTGTATGTTCCCTCACCCAAAAGTCGTCTGCCCTGCTATGAATCCACTAACTTGGCTTGATTTGTAAGAAAACTGTCAGCAGACTAGAGCATCTTAGATTGATCAGTAAATGCACCAAGTAACTTTATCTCTAACCATTATTTTATGCACTAGTTTTATTATATAGTAAATAAGAGCTTAAGATAACAAGAGAAGCTGCAAGAGGCTATAATTCCTCCTTGTGGTAATTTCTGTGTGAAACATGCAATTCCTTATTTCCACTTGTTATATCCATCCAAACCTTGTGACTAATGACTCAGCAATGGTAAAGTCCAAGAGAATTATATGTCTATTCATTCTTTTCTGGCAAATACGTGGTTTTTGTATGGAATTTAGAGGTTGCTAATAGTACTGAATGGGTTAATCAATTCATTATCTTGATCGTACTTCCATTTCTTTCCACAATTTATCACTATAGCACCTCTTTGCTACTATCGTCTTCACCATTATTCGTCATCTATAGTCATTGTTATGTTATTCCTTTTCCCTGCTACCATTATCACTTTCTGTTATCTCAGTATCACAATCACTATCTCTGTTTCTGTGTGATGAGCAGAAATATTACCAACACCACACCCATATTTGTCGCAATCGCTACTGCCTGCACCTCTCTGTTACTACAATTACCATCATCACCCCTCTTCCTCAGCGCAACTATCGTCATCAACTTCACTCCCTTACCATTATCGCAATCATCATCATCATCAATTTTCGGTCACTGACTACGCTCACTGTCAAATTTCCACCATCACAACGACCGCCATCGTGTTCCTGTCATATCCGGTGTCATCAATATAAAGAACAAAGAGTACCAAGGCATGCACTAACTAATTAATTAAGTTTTCCAAGAAACATGCAATCAATCAATCTTATAAATTCTCGAACTTAGTCTGATTACATGTATATAAGCTTGTGATGGTGGACACCATTCAGTATACGAGAGGTGTGGGAGCCAATATGTAGGCAGCATTACTAACTGCTTCGAAGCGCTTGGCCTTGTAAGATTTGACACATTATTCGAAACTTCAACTCAAAAACATATTGCACTCTTTATTGCTTGACGAATGTTTGATGAATATGTTTGGATTATAAATGTTGCTATAATCTAAAATAATATGATAACTATTATAAACTCAAGCTTATTGGGAATAAACAAAATGGTGCAATGTCCCCTCTCCTCTTTAGTATTTGCATGCATTTCCTAATTGCATTACTACGTAATTCAGAACCAGCGCATGTCAGTGACAGGTTTCCATCAGTGTTTGTTTATTCTTATCATATAATTATTCCAACTTTAGTTTCTTATACAAGAACTTAAAAATTAATGTAAAATATTTGCCAACAAAACACACCTCCATTTCAACTCAGACACGCGAAATAATTTCGTGTACTGACGATCCAAACGACGAAGAGATCATTACACTTTCTATCGGCCATACGAAATGACAACGATTAAATGAACCACAAATTCGTTATCTTTGATATTGAGATGAAAATTGGTTGGCTTTCAAGGGTTACTTTGTTGAAGCACATCTAACGCTGACATCAATCCTTCACCTTTCATTACTACTCAAACTTGCCAGCCTTTCTCCCCAGCCATTTCGCCATTAAAAACTTGCCAGTGTTTCAGCCATTCAGTCATAACAAGGCATCGCGTTCATTTGCTTTTTACGACACAGTATTGTTATAGATCATCATTACCATGACTGCAGGATCTCAGACATGTTGACGTAAATCACAGTCCTTCAAAAGTTTGCTACAACATGAAATTAAGCTTTTTTTTTTTTTTTTTCAATTTCAAGAACTGCATTAACTGTACACATGTAGACTCAAATAAAACAAATTCAAAAACATTATCTTATTGCATTAGATTCCCAAGCAAGAAATTACACATAGATAAAATGCATCAAGAGCACAGAGATCCAAATCAATTGAAAAAATGAATTAGTATTAGAAAATCTTGAACTGCACAGATAGATTCCAAGAACTGATAAGGGAAGAAAGAGATCAAGTTCGTGTAAAGATTCATCAAATGATATCGATTGGACATTGCTTATATTAATTAAATTTTTCATAATCTTGGCTTTCGTAGCTCATCATCAATTCAATTTAACTTCCATGCTTTGCAAGCCATACCAAGTTTTGCAAGTTATGGCGAAAAAAAAGCACTATTTCAAAACTTTATGAAAAAATCGAGTAGAACTGAATATACTATGAAATCTTACAATCTACAACAACAACCTCCATCACTGCTTTTTGCACCACCACCACTACCACACCACTACCGCCTCCATCAACCAGGAGAAGCTGGAAAGTCAAGAAAAATAAGGATACAAGCAATGAGAGAATAAGCTTTAAGAGGAACTGAGGTGAATACATTCTTCCTTTCCTACTTCACTCAAGCTGCTTTGGCAAAAGAGACTTACCGGCGTTCTTTGTTAAAGAGACGAAGGAGGAGGAAGAGGAGGAGGAGGGGGAGGAGGAGAAAGAAGAGGACGAAGAGGAGGTAAGTGCTCAACTCGAATAGTTTCAATAGTAGTGTAGGAATTAAGTTTTTATTTCAAACGACGAAAGCTAGAAAAGACTGACTTAGAGTTAAAGAAAATACACTTTGAAGCTCATAGGTACACACGTACTCTCTCTCTCTCTCTCTCTCTCTCTCTCTCTCTCTCTCTCTCTCTCTCTCTCTCTCTCTCTCTCTCTCTCTCTCTCTCTCTCTCTCTCTCTCTCTCTCTCTCAATCAGACATGCATGAAAGGTCATAAGTTGAGCGTCGTGAACCTCCTCGGAGGGATGATTGAGGTTCCCATTAGGCAAGGTGTCTCACGCGGAAAGATGTAGAGTGGGGTCATCAGCGGGGAAATGGATGGGACCCGAGTACTGATTAAGTGGATCATTGGCGAGTACAAGAGTAGGTACATATAACATATAGGCAAATAAATGGCTCTTTAAGAACTAAAATCACTGTATAGTCATTGTAAGATTCGTATTATTAAACACTTCTGGCTCTCATCAGGATTATTTTCAAGAAGTAAATGATTATAAAGGTTCTCATGGTTTTGATATTACAAAATCCATAAATACACACCGGAAAACTCCATCTTACATTTAACATCTAACATTCTGTTTAGGAAGTGAGAAGAGGAGAGGGATTACATAATGAAAATACAGAAATACAGTGGGAGAATAGGGATTTCTGAAAACCTAAATCATTTCTGCAACAGCAATAAAATTAGTCAAGATAAAGCTCCAAAGCGTTTAAGAACACGAGCTTCAATTATCAAGAAAAGGAAGCTGTAAAGAAATTGTAGTAGAAGACGGGCTAACTTGTAAAACAAAGCTGAGCTTCATCTTACTGCAGCCGTGCCTTTGATACGTATACAATGCGTAAAAAGGACGTGGAAAGAGGATCACGTATAATAGCAAAGAGACTCCCAGTACTCAAGCCTTTCAGCACAGCCACACTGGCGATCTGGGAGGATAAAATATTCTCACGAGCAACATAGATGTAAAGACGGTTCTTCGAATCGGACTACTCTACCACCGCCTCTTTTGAGTTCCAAAGAAGCACCGCACGACACGACCAACACAAGACTATCACCACAAGAATCTCCATACGTATAGATCCACAAATGGACACGTAGTATATGTCTCAACACACACACACACACACACACACACACACACACACACAACTTGCTTCCCTCTCTCGTTTTCTATACAAAAGAAAACACCAAGTGAAAGATGAACGACCACAGCAACACAGCTGTATCGAAGTACAATAATGGTAAAGGAAGGCAGATAAGAGAGAACACTACGAAGAAAGATTAGATTATTCTTGCTGGAATGATCTGAAATAGATGGTTTTTATTTTGCACTGTATTCATAGTGAGTGAGTGAGTGAGTGATGATGATGATGATGATAATGATGATGCTGATACTGTGATACCAAATACACACACTCGGTCACTGAGACTCTGGAAGTAGGTCACTATGAAACTATCATTATCAAACTATCTTTACCACCGATATAAACAGTTCCAGGGGGGCGGGGGCAGTGTGGGGGGGGGGGGGAGCATAACACTACACACATGGCTTTCAACATCCTCCATTATGAACGTAAAAGTAACGGAAGAAGGTTTGGCGACCCTCACTGACCTTTTAAAATACAAGCAATCTTATGAATTCAGAGAGCGGCAGCTACATCTCAGTGACGCAATGCAACATTCAGCTACGCCTGGCGGTGAACACGTAGGTGGGTAAATGTTTCACCACACACACAGCACCGGCGACACCGAATCAGGCACGGTGGAGAAGGAGGAGGAGGAGGAGGAGGAGGAGGAACAAGAAAGAGAAATTCCGAGGTACCAGCACCCCCCCCCTTCCCCCGCGCCCAGACGTGAATAAAAGACTCAGGTAGATATAACTTATCATTCTGAAAATTCTCCTCTTATCTTCATAGAGCAGTACTTTGCGGCTCTCTCTCTCTCTCTCTCTCTCTCTCTCTCTCTCTCTCTCTCTCTCTCTCTCTCTCTCTCTCTCTTGGATTATCTTTTTAACTCCCTTTTTTCCAAGAATTACCCCTAAATGAGCATTTTCTATTTTTGTATACCCATGAGCCAAAATCTCTCTTGTATCCATAAAACATTAAACATCCTACTATCAATGTCTGCTGGGATAAACTACATCCATTTTCACTGCCTCGAATGTCGCCCAGACCCTCGCCGAAAGATGCTGGGGAGAATTACAGTACACACACCTCTCCGAGTCGCCCTTCATAGTGATCCGATTGAGGTTCGTGGAAGAACGAGAACCCTTTGAGCTTAGCGGGTGACTGTGCCATACCGAGAAGTGCCAAACGTAAAGTGCGAACTGGACCCTTGATTGTGTTGGGTGTTGTGGAGTTGGATAGATGAAATGTCTGATGAATGGAATGCATTATAGCAAAGGTGCCATACGGCTTCCTGGCTATATGGCAGGGTAAATTATCTTACGAGCAACACAAACGTAAAAACGGCAGGTACTTCGAGATTTACATTTGACTGATTTATGACAATGAATTTCTATTCGTTAGATGTAATCCTTGGCAAATCCGATGCTCTGTAATGATGGGATCATATTGCACTGTACTGAATGTATATTTGACACACTTGTATTTCAGGAATTTAATGTATTTGACGGATGTAATGTTAGACGAATTTAATGTTTTGGAATTAAATTTTGCACCACATCTGCATATCAAGAAACCTTTCTTACTTACATCATTATGAAAAGTATAGTGTTACATCAGCAGATATCACACTTGTCAACTGAAAACGGAATGCGCAATGGATTCGATTCTTAAAACGCTCACTTCTCTGGCCAGCACTTTTTCCAAAGGCCACAGGAATGACAAGTCAGGTAATCACGTGTATCTTCTTTTCCTTCCATTTTGCAAGTGAAGAATCATCCTCAAGGTAATCATCAGGAAACACTTTAAAAAACCATAATTCGAACTCCAATCTCTTAAACTCACTGCCCTAGAGTTTAGTGTGAGGACACCACCAATTTGTCCTCACATAATCTAGCCGCTCGGCCCGCACTTGTTGAATTTTATCCATTCATACTTCATTTTTTTCGAATTACCTATCTTATCTCATTAAATATGCATGTGTGAATAACAAGTAATGCAACTTACCTTAATTAGTGTTGTACGGCAGACCACTGACGTAATTTCTTCCTGAAAAAGAAAAAAATGTGGTCAATAAACCATCTACCTATAATTGTGTGTGTGTGTGTGTGTGTGTGTGTGTGTGTGTGTGTGTGTGTGTGTGTGTGTGTGTGTGTGTGTGCAATACATATTTCTATACAGTATTACTGGTGTAATTATGACGTCTTGATATTTTTAGACTCTTCGTGAAACTTCCAAATTAAGTGTTCAGTCATTAAAGAAACTAAACTAACTGAACTTTGAAATGTAAAATTGTTTTATGTAAGCAACTTCGCAACATTTTACTTGTTACCTTTTACAGAATGGTTGTTAACTTGCTCTTCACCGAGAGGTGGAAAAATGCCACAGTAATACCGATTCACAAGAAGGGAGACATCAAAGACCTAAAAACTACTAACCAATAGGTTCACTATCTGCTATGTACAAGGTTTTTACAAAAGTGTTCACAAATAGGATTACTGCAACGCCTGATTCAAATCAACCGAAAGTGCTATCGGTGGAAAAAATACGCAAAATACTCCTACACTGATCAACTACACATGGCTTTCATAGATTGGGAAAAAAATATCACTGAGTGGAAATCTCACCGGTTATTAAATAAAGACTAGTAAAAGCTGATGTTAAGATATTATAAGACATCTCTAAGGAAAGTGTTGTTCACATAAAACCACTACAAAGTCAACGATAAAATATGAACATAGTGAGGTGTCAGACAAAGTGACACTATTGCTCTTTACTTTCCACTACGGTACTCATACACTTCACATAACAGCAAACAAGAATTTATATAATATGAATGTTGTAATAGACCTGAAATTTAGCGAAAACATTGTTTTGATGAGTGTATTTACAGATAAGTCAGTAATTTTTTGTATAATGCAAATAAAGTCTCAAGATGGATATAAAGATGACTGTGAAGAATGAGAAATTTTCAGTAGCAGAAAGAATAACATATGGAAAACATAAGACGAGCAACGCAGTCTAGATAACATAGAAAACCAAGGTGAAACTACATAAAAGGATGATATATTAAACTTTTGATGGGCTACCTTGGAATTCCCTGCACCCCTGCGACAAAACTTCACAATATTAGTTATACTTTGGTAGCAAATGATATCTTAGTCACCTTTATACTTGCCAAATGTCACTTTCTGGAAGAAAATCATCGCAATATGATTAAATAGTACTTCCTCTAAAAACATTCGTACTAATCTGTATGCTTTCCACTGATTTTTCTCTCTACAATTTCTTCACTAATCAATCATTATCTTCCGTTACTTATTGCAGTGTATGGAAGTTAGAGGACTAGAAACTGACAGGCAAGGCCAACCCAGCCAACTGTTTCTGTCAAGTGATGTATGATCTCTTCCTGTGCAACACAACGCAATTAAATACAAGAAGCATGATGGACAACTTATATAATGGTAAACATTTCACAAAGACGTATTACTGATGTTCATGTCCACACGACTAACACCATACGATATTCAGTTTAAATGTAGGTAGATCATACAAAATATTTCATTACGAGAAAGGGTTCAACTTAGAGTAAAATGATTATCTGCGTTTATCTGATCGCGCATAGTGTGCTATAATATTCAAGCTAACTCACATCCAGACAGTTTGGTGATATATGGAAACTCAAAAAAACAGCAGAAGGAAATCTTTGTGGAAACCTGCATCATCTAATAGAGATTAATCTGGCATTCTATTTGTCTAGTTACGGCTGGGAGAATGAATACTTTATTCAGAACAATTCTTTGTGTTTTTTTTTTTTTTTTTTTTCGTGACGGAGGGCCTTTAACCAAGAACAGAAAACAATAACATAAATAAAAATGAATAATAATGAATAAATATGAATAAACACGGAAGGTGTTAAATCCTAAGAAGGACAGTGTCAGAGCAAGTCCAAATTGCTGTGAGAAGTGTCCTGAATAACCATCCTATTCCATCATTACGGTCTACGGCAAGAAAGCAAAGATGCTGCTTGCTTGATCTTTCTTAGAGCTCATCTAAAAACACACTCACTCAAAATCCACAACAAGTCTATACAAACACCAAGGTTCACAAATTCTTAAAGATCCAACAAAATTCAATACACTACGTTTTAAGCTTCATTCTAAGCAGACATGATCATGGAATTCATATAGAGATAGATCGAAGACTCATTTCATTCCCTCCCACGGCAACATCTTAATATCGGCAAAAATGTGTGTGTGTGTGTGTGTGTGTGTGTGTGTGTGTGTGTCGCAACACTTTGGAAATATAAAATAATGCATAAATAAAAAGATAATAAAATAAAAAGTAAGCATGAACCAGCAGAAAGACGAAAAACGATAGGAAGCAGGGGGTCTGTGCCTAAAGAATATACCATTAAGTTGATTGGACGTGAGGTATCGAATGAGCTGGATGTGATGGTAAAACAGCACTAAACAAAACAAACGTGTACTCGAATTTGGGTGAGGTCAACGGATAATATATATGATTTTGCTCGACATTCACTGACGAATAACTCTCTTTACATTAATCTGTCACTCTACTGACATTATACATTACTGCATACTGGATAAATAAATAATGAACGTCTGAATGGACGGGAGAGCTTGATGTAACGCCACTTTCAGCCCACAAACAACCCTAATCTCTCACCATCGTCACAGATTTGCTCCTCATCACCCAGCAAGCAGCACGCAGCCCGTTCAGAGGATGGCCAGCTGTGCCAACAAGCGTGCCTAAACTCTGCACGAATGCTATGAAAGCAAACCTACCTCTTAATGCACAAGTATCATCTAATTCAGAATGCATGGTAACGTATCATGGACAACGACAACAATGGGTGCATATCAGTGGTCTGCAGCGATCAAAGAAAACGAATGGAAACACAGATATGTATGTGTCAACATCGCTCACCTTTTAGTGTGTGTGTGTGTGTGTGTCTGTCCTGAAAAAAAAAAAAAAAAAATCAGCAACTAATGATATATAGTATATATATATATATATATATATATATATATATATATATATATATATATATATATATATATATATATATATATATATATATACACACACACACACACACACACACAAGGGAATTGTAAGTTCGATATTTATTAAAAGATGGATACTCTACCGAAAGATTATAAACCAACCTTTGTGTGAGGACACAACCACCTACAAGTATTTCACCACAAACAGTACGTTCTAAAAATGAATGGAGTGTAAAGACAAGATACTATAGTAACCCCAGGAACTTTTTCTTTCGTGGATTGCAAAACAAAAATGTCGTTTTCTACCAAGCAACGGTGAATTCGTTGGCTAACTCATCTTTTCAGTAAATGACTGCTGCATTCAAAAAATTCGGCTAACTTTTGCGAAAATTTCCCAAGTAGTGCAATACAGTTCATTGTAATACAACAAGTTGGAGTGCATGAGTAAGTATTGAGAAGCTGTTGGCGTGGGATCGGCCCACTCAGGTCGATTCATAAGATTTAACTTGTCGCAGGAGGTAAATAAACTTCCCTAAAATTCATGCTTAACATTGGGTTACAACATTGATGGAGTCAACATGCAAATGGAGATAATGTTGGCATATCATATACTGTGTTGTTTCTTGAATATGTAAGGGCAGAAATGGAGCAAGCAAAGAGTATAATACATAACAATATCAAATCACCTAAAGTGTGTGCGTGTGTGTGTATATATGGTCTTTCCACGTACCCTTATGATATAATGTTGACTATCCCCCACCAGTGCGCGGATCCCAGTTCGAACAACACTATTTGTTCCACATAAAAATTTAGAAGAATCCTTCCTAGATGTAAAAAGAAAAAAAAATAATAATGAATACTTGAATAAGTATTTTGCTGCATTATAGCAATACTCACGTCATTAATACCTATTTGACACAAGTCAGATATAATAATAACCTACCATAATCCAGTTATAAAGTCTTCTTAGCCCAGGTACACTCCAGTACGAATGCGGAACATATAAGCAACTTACCTTCTTCATAAATTAAGACTATCATTATAAATTGCTCCCTACACACAGACACAGACACAGACACACACACACACACACACACACACACACACACACACACACAAACACACAAATAATATAGGGTAACAAATAGCAAAATCAATGTAAAATAGAAATCATGATAAATAGTAAAAATTATAATTAATGTAAAAGCTTTCAAAATAAGACAGAGATGGCCTTCTTTCAAAAGATCATGCAAAGCACAACCTGGAACAAATACTATTTACATGAAATGTATTAACACCCTGGTCACCATTAAAACCATACTCTTTAACACACAATGAGATTAAGTGGCACTGAAGAAGGTTTTGTTTATACTCTTTAGTCTCTACACTCACCTGGGACAATTTACTCACATAATACTATACAGCTGCCTTGATTACTCCATGCTGCTCTTCAACCTTTTAATTTCATGAAGACTACTGGATGTGATCACATGAATTTATGAAAGGGTATAAAAATATACAATTTGGGAGTAAATACACCACAATGAACCTGCATTAATGTCAACAGCTGCAACTGAATAGGTATGAGTGTTCAAGATGATATATCTGAACAGCATAAAAAAAAAATTAATAAAAAAAACAACACAGTATGAATTAATGATTTGCATGTTGACGGGATACTATGAGAGGCCTTTCTTTCATTATGAAAGAAAAGAAGAAAAGAAAGATGCAATGGATTAGTTAGTAATACAGAATAATAATAATGATGATGGCATTGAAGTAAGCTAAGTTCATTGTAGCAGATCACTATAGGATATACAGTACAGTGAAGACTCAATACTCAAACTTTTCAATACTCAAAAGCAAGTTTGATTTTATACTTAAAAAATCTAGTACTCAAATGTCCGCACACGTGATTGTAAACAACGGCTTCCTCCCTGCCGCCACAGCCAACCCCCTCAGAAAAGGCTGAGAAAAATTGATCACAAACTTTGATACAGTATCATATGCCCACAGTTACTAATCACCACAGTCAGCACCCTTCACAGTGCTTTCATAATGGCTAGTGGACCCCATGACATAACAAGGATACAATGATTCCCTAATACTAAGCCCTTAACCCTGATGGAGGTGGTGCTAATTTCAGGCAGAGAGTATCATTATCACTCAGTGCCACAGAGTCAAGATGATCCTCATGACAATATCGTATATGAATACAGAGATGATAATCATTGTAGAAAGCTGTAGAGGAGGAGAAACACAAATATTGTGGTGAAAGCAATACATGAAAAAAAATCAGAGGCAATGAAATAACTTATGGTGAAGGAGAGGGAGACGTCAAAAAGAACAATGAAATGAATAGAAACTACAATGTAGAAACACACAGGATCCATAAGCAATAAGAAGCTAAAGAAAGCATGGCTTTGTGATACAAAAAGTGGAGTTTTGCATGGATTACCAAAAATACAGCAGAAGATGAGGGAAATTTATCCATTACAATCACCAAGAGTAATGGCCACTACTTATGACCGTTACTCTCAGTGATCAGCGCAGACGAATTGACTTCTCATCCTGTTTATATTGCAAAAACTTTACTTTTTGCATTACAAAACCATGCTTTCTTGGAGGTAAACCTAGTAAACAGTTGTGAACATACAACATATATATGATAGTACTGTATGGTGAAATCTACAAAAGCCACCATATTGAAAAACAAAGCAGCTATTAAGATAGCTGATGTGGCAATGGATGTGAAAAGGAAATTTAAGCAATCTGTGGTAGTGGAGGAAATGGAGAAATTATTACATAAAAGAACTACATTGAAATTTTTGTAAACTTTAGGTTTTGCTAAGGTTAGAACGAATTAACTGATTTAAAGGTACTAATAGTCAAACTTTTTAATACTCAAACAGCCATTTGGAACAAATCAGGTTCGAGCATTAAGTCTCCACCGTACATCCTATTTCATTACATTATAAAATACATAAGAAAATACAGCAAGAGAATTGGGAATGAATTCCTTTACTTAATGGCTACAATGAGATATGATTTTGTTCTCCAACACACACTAATAATGTGAATGACATATGAGGGAAAAATTAATCTTTTATTATTCATACAAAGAGATAATCATCCTTTACACTGAGAATACACCAGGACGGAGGACTACCTTTCTCCTCAACCTAATCCATCAGGAGAAGCAGTATGTCCTCCAGTCTCCAGGAATAACTCTCCAATAAAACTACCGCGGAGCAATGAAGATAACGCCGACACAAAGATGATAAAATTAAAGAAGGAAGGTTACCCCACTCAATCTAATCTTACTGTACCTAAGGAAACCCATCATCATCCTCCTCTGCCATCTCCTTTGCCAGCTCCAAGTCCTGCTGCTCCCGCTCCCGCCGCTCCTGGTGAAGAAAACAACATGATGATTAGCAAAACAAAGAATACAAAACATCCTGAATAGAATAACTGACTTAAATAAACATACACAGCAACATTACCATCAAACATCAGAATATTTTCACCACGGCCACTACCACATTAATGTCTGCTGAGGTATGGACAAAGAAAAAAAACATCTAGTCATGTACAAAGAAAGAGTTTTCAGAAGACACTGTAGATCTCCGATACAATAAGGATCACGCATACTCTGCACCTCAGCCTCACATAGTCTGGTCCATGGGATCAATCCTCTCACATCATGAGGTCTAGAGGCTACAAGTCATGGAATGTTTGTACACATGGTGGTGCATGTGTATACATGTGTGTGTGTGTGTAATTCCTTATCATGATCATCTGTTCAAGCCTGGTGCATATTCAAAAAGCTATATATGTATATTTATTTACCATCATATTTACAGGTATTTATAAAGAAAAGAGAAGATTACCATCAACTGTTCATTCTTATACAACATACATATAAAGCAACCAAAACAATATTTGTATGTACATAAGGCACCAAAAATAGAAAATATAAATTTACCAAAGTAAATTTCAAAGAGAAACTTAAAATCCATGGTAAACCTCCAACAATTCCTTTTTGGGGAGCTAACAAACTTACCATAGATCAAAGGAGAAACACACTTCTGATGTGACAAATAAAATGTTTTCTTTTGCTGACAAATTCATCCTTTCCATTCTTTTACTCTCAAAACCTAATATGTTTCCTTAAGTATTTGAGTCTGACACTGCACAATATTTAAAAGGTCACAAAATACAGCAAAGATATTAAATTTGTTAATTGTAATTAGTTTGAAGATTCCACACATTACTAAATAAAAAAACATATTTGCAATACTATACAAAACACACACTTTTGTAATTTAATTCTCAAACAAGCAGTTACCTTAAAAAAAATGGAGTTTGAGAGAGAGAGAGAGAGAGAGAGAGAGAGAGAGAGAGAGAGAGAGAGAGAGAGAGAGAGAGAGAGAGAGAGAGAGAGAGAGAGAGAGAGAGAGAGAGAGAGAGAGAGAGAGAGAGAGAATACTTAGAAGCACATTTTACAGCATATGGCCTCATTACAGAAGTGCCAAAAATTTAAGAGAACAATACATTCACTTCAAGCTAGAAGCCAGAGAGTAGATGAGAGAGACTCACCTCAGCACTCTCCAAATCCTTGTTGTAGGACTTTGGAGGGTAGCGCATGGCTTTAACAGACTGGTTGTGGATGTCAAGGCAGAAAGAGATACGCTGGTGGTATACAGACTGAGGCTCCCGGGTACAGTACACATCCACAGTCTCCTTGCTCTGCATGTATCCATTTTCATGGTCGATTACAGCCTGGAAATAGGGAGAAAGAATAGAGTGTGAGACCCTTGTGTATCACATCAAAGTATTACCACCACATGTCAGGATTAGGCCTCCCCTTTCAAACAAATTGGTTGCCTAGCAAACATTTGAACTCAAAATTGCTTCAGTTGTTGTATCATAGTGTCCAGGAATGGATTAATCCATTTTACATTGATTACAAAGGGGAATGGTTTTTCTTACATTTTTGTTTATAAATGGCCTTCAGGAACCAATTAACCTTGGCAACGAAGGTACTGTACAATAAAAATAAATGTCTACTGTCCACTGACCTCAATCACTCCATCCCTGATAGCCTTGGCCACAATGAACTCGGCATCCTCTCGGGAGCCGAGAGCAAGCTTGGAAGCCACATCAGCCAAAGATATGCGGGAATAGGAGAGGGAGATTGCACGCAGGCCAGTCTTGATAACATTGTGGCGAAGACGCAAGATCAGCATAAAGGTGTGGTCCTCCTGGAACTATAAGCATGACATCAGTAAATCATCCTTCTCCAAGTTCTCATACACATAATGTTAAGTATACCACACAGCAAAAAATAAAATTTGCAACAGCAGCCGCAAATTATTCAGGCAGTTTTCTACAATAAAAATACACCACTCCCATGATTATAATGATATAGGGGATAAAGTTTTCATTTCATTTAAGTTAAAAATGGAATCCATGCCAGTCAGTGTTTGAACAAGAAATAACATCATCATTACTAATTCAAAGAGAGATACCTAAGAAAAAGCTAGTCTATTATTAATCTACGAATAATTGTCACTATATCCTAACACTTCAACGAACTGGGACACAGATTAAAAAAAATTACATAATACATCATCAACCAAGTCAAATACACGTTACTGTTGACTGAATTATATGACTCTTACCTGAGAAAAATAAAGTTGCTTACTCATGTTATACTTCAGTGCTTTCGCATTTTGGAAAATTCCCTTTTTACATATTCTTATACTAAATACTGGATGCAATACAAGTTTCTGTGAATATTGCTAGAGGTTAGTCTTGAAGGTTCTTTAACAATACTTTTTTTCCCATTAAGACCAAATATTTTCAATAATAGACTTATAATAATGATCTTCAAAAGTACTTGTAAACTTAGGCCAATACAGCAAAACACATTCATGAAAGACAAATCCTTTCTTAAATTTTCCGAAACTATTTTCTCACATAAACCTCCGAGGTTTATGAGCTGGGATCGCATCCTCTCAAGTTCATACTCACCTTAGTCTTGTACTCATTCAAAGTGTTGGTGAAGTGAGCCAGGTTCCCGAGGCGCACAGTCTGAGTCAGCTGCAGGTAGGGAGCCAAAGCCTTTCGCATGATTGCCTGTCTGAAGATCTGCGTAAAGGAACATTTAACTTGACATTTCACATCAAGAAAAATGAGACTCAAAGAAGGTATATTAGAGCTTGTTTAATTTTGTCTAACATAACACACCAACTAAGACCAAGGATTATGACAACTGTCTTACAATTTTATAAATGTAGACCATCTGTACATGAATATTCTTTCTCTTTACTTAAAATAATTGTGTGCAGACAGCATAGCATAACCCTAAATAAAAAATAATGGTAATAACATAGACAAACTCTTTGATCTTTACTACATGAAAGTGGAAGCCAATTATAATAATGGGTACAATTTTATTAGTATTCCTTTATATGAATTCTGATAAAAGAAGCTCTCCAATCAATAAATTCAAAACACATTACATTGAGATAAAACTCTGCCCACACACTATATTAAAGACTGAAAATTAATTAGACAATTTTTTTTATCAGTAATCAGTCTATGTAACAAAATGGAACACTTTCCTTGTAATGAATTCTCAATTGTTGTCTACATACAACAGGACTAACTGATGAAAGAAATGGAAGCTGCTTTTGTTTTCTTGGGTAAAGAACCAGACAGTGGGTAACTTCAATCAAAATTATCTACATAAGCCATGTAGGTAACAAAGTCCTTTTCTGAGGACATAGTTGGGCTAGAAACTAGTAGGAAGATTATTGTGCACTTTGAAGTATTGAAAATAAATCATTCATAGTTCTCTAAACAAGACTGCCATACTGAACACTTAAATCAGTGTGATATATGACTACAAGCATACACTGAAGGATGTTCTTATATCTAAAATGAATTATGTGAGGTGAAAGGTGGTTATACACACCTGTCTCTCAGGAATGTCACCCAGCAGGAGCTCTACCACCACTGCAAGTTTCTGCACAGCCTGCCTGAAGCCCACGGCAGTCTGCTGGGGAGCCTTGCGCAGGGCCTGGATCAGGTGTTTGTGGGCCTCGGAGTATTCCAGCTGGATACCTTTAATTCGTCCCATGTAGTAGTGGTAACGAGCCACTTCATTGTTGTTGGCCTACACCCAAACCATCATCAATGAATGTAAGAGATACAAAGAAACTTTGTTAATACACAAAACACCACTGATCGATCCACTTTGCTGATGAATTGAACAAATCAATTGTTTCAGAAAAGGCTAAAATGACAATATATAAAGACAAATAGCATGTATTCATTCCACTTCTATGTAAATATCTACTAAACCAAATTCAGCAAAATGAAGAACATCTTAGTTGCCAATTCTTATTACGAAAACAGCAAGGATCTTTAAAAAGATAAAGTACTGACCTGCTGTGGAAATTCAAGCTTAACAATCAGCTTCTGTGCCTGGTCATAAAGGCAATAATGAAGATAATTCCTCAGAAGGCAGTTGATCAGCACTGCCTGCCCTTCATGGTCCTTGCGTAGAGTTGCCTGGCAGAGTCGCTGGTGCATAAATCTATCATGGGATAGAATAACCATGAAAGAGGTCTATGGGTGACAAAGCATTCTTGTATCTTGATATCAGGGGACATACATGCAGCAATGATTTATCTCCTTTATACTCATCCAAGTCATCAAAAAATAGTTTTACTATTTTTACCCCATATATCTCAAAATTATTAGAAAAAGGAAAAAAGTTAAAATTTAAAATCGTCATTCCTAAATGTCCTGCTGAGACTTTAAGTATGGCATGCTCAGTGATGCTGCCAGACACGATATTGAAGTGAGACTTGACTCATCAAAATTACAAACTTGTGGCTTAAAACTTATCCCATGTATCTAGTCCCATCTACCAGCAGGCCTCACTGTGTCACGTGCAGCAGGTACCCTTCCTGTATCCCATCATAGTGGGGTTTAGTGGAGCAACTCACCCCCTGATCTCATCCAGGCGTTTGTTTACTTCATAAGCTCTGGAGTGGTAGAAGTAGCAGCGAGCAGCCAGAAGGTCAAGGGTGCGCCGGTTGACTGAGGTCACCTTGGTCATCAGCAAATCTGCAACAAAAATCAATGAATAAGAAAACACATTCATCTGTTATGGATTATGAATTCATAAATTTACTGCTATGAGGAAATTGAAAACCTACCTAATTTTCATACTTAATATTATTAATTTTAAAAAATTAGATCTTACAAAACAATAAGTATAAAAGAATGCTTTTGTTCCACAATATAACCAAAAGAAAAAGTTTACCAGGTAAAATTTTGAAAATTTAGAAACAAACAAAATAACCAATAAAGCTTTAGAAAATACATCTAAATACAGATAAATAATAGATTAACTTTAAGGAAAGCAAAGCACAAAGATCCCTGCTGAGCTGCACCTGAGCACTTGATGGCATCCTGGATGTTGTTGGTATCAAGGAGTCGCAGCAACACCAGCAGATGAATGTACACATCAACCTCTAGAAGCAGCTGCCCACGCTGCCTCACCACTGGCCCTGCAATATACATTACTCTATACATATACATTATATATACATTCATTACACTATACTACCAAAATCCTATATGTATAGTACAATACAGTACGTGGCTAATGTATATTACATGTACACTTTAGCCATAAAGTGAACACAGTGAGGGAAGTTTACTCATATCATAAAAAATCTTCCCTTCATCTCCCCTCCACACACACACACACACACAAAAGTCAGCACCATCACTCACCCTGAGCACCATCTGTGTCCATGGGCTCCTCAATGAACTGCAGGATGGCCTCACGCTCCTGCTTGCTCTCTGCCCGCCCATAGTAAGTGCCAACCAGACGCCGCAGCACATTGGGTGTCAGTTTGCGGCGTGTGGCTGGCAGAGCTCTCAGCACCCGCAGCACAAACCTGGGCTCCTTACTGACAATGCTGCGCTCCACCAGGCGGATCTGTTCCTTGATGTCTGTCGGGAAGAGTGTTCTTGTGTATTAAGCACCACATACCAAACATTGGGTTAATACACATCCATCACTGTTTCTTGATTCTGAAGGTAAGCTATATGCTGGTAGAAGAACAAAAATAAATGAATAAAATGAAAATTAATATAATAGAAATAATACAAAATAATTAGCTCATTAAACATTGTTTTGGAAGACATCAAAATTATCACATTATAAAATCAAGTATTTTTTGTATTCATCATATTCAAAATGGGAGTAAATTATCATATTCAAGATATAAACTAAGAATATGCACAAGACACCTTGTGTAGCATGTAAGCTGTGGGTGGATTTCTATGATACTGAATTACATAAAAAGTTGTAATTTAATGAAAATTGCTACATTGGCTAGGTCAGTTTCTTGTAGATACCAGAAAGTATACTAACATAAATAACAAGACGGAGAGAGAGAGAGAGAGAGAGAGAGAGAGAGAGAGAGAGAGAGAGAGAGAGAGAGAGAGAGAGAGAGAGAGAGAGTTTTAACGGAAGACTCCAGAAATCGGTAGTCAAAGCTCAGAATATCAGTAGACAAAATATGGTTAGGTTACTGTCCAGTACTTTACCAATTTTCTAAGATTTAACATATGATTTCTGGAGATTCTTTTGCCAGTAGTATAATAACAAAAAATGTAATAACACCCATGTATTTCTTATGACATTTGACCATATTATAGTTTTCCCAACCCAAAAACCCTACTTCCCCATCAAGTCCCCAGGTTCATTTTGGGTTACGACCTGACAGACTTAATATACAGAGTGACGTAACATGCATAATATTTACTTGTATTATTTTTACATAAGCCAAGATCTTGAGTGACTTCCCTGTCTTGAAGCTGACTATATATATGGCATGTATGTTTCATCCTGGAGTGCAAGTTTTAGGCAAGACGCTGGGGATTGCAGGTTAGACACTTTCCTTTGAATCAATTGTAGTCTCTTGCATTCTCACTTCCTCATCTGGAGGTTTCTTACTTTTTAATGCTATCTTATAAGTTTTAAGTAAGAAGCTGATTGTACATTCCCTTATAAGCTTTGTGTGTGCCGGTCGCTGCCCACACCGCAGCACATTCCGCCCCGTTGCCATCGACACAACCACCACACCTTGTCTCTGTGCCCCGTGACCTGACACTGTGTGCCTTCTCCTAGGATGTGACCTTCAGCTGGGCCAGGTCTACTTTCCTTTGTCCCTAGGCTGGCCAGTGACTCCAACTGACTGGCAAGATACCCACACCACTCGCCCCGTGCCAGTCGCCCTTCCATCCTCTGTGGCTCGTAGATGTGGTGGCTGTACTTCCGGGTAGAGCTTTTTAGTTTACTGTATTTCGTGTACTCTTTTATATCAGTATACTGCACCTGTTGTTACTATTGTGTTTGTCTCACCACCAGTACTATTACACCAGCATTATTAGTACATCCATTGTTTTCCAGATATCAAGACCAAAAGCAGCTGTACTTGTTTCATATTATCACAATGTACAAATGTGCAGATACTGAAATGATGAGTGAAAGGGCACTGTACTATTATAAATGTATCATCAGCATATCACTACCACGCCACTCTGTTTACTAATGTTTTTTGCTTCTAATCCTCCAAGTTGCTCATCTCACAATTAGATACACTGGCTATCTATTTCAACGCAAAATATGGAGCTTATTAATGAGGAGATAAATTCGGTCGTTGGAAACTGCAAAAAAATGAGCTATTGCAATTATTAGGAGGTATTTTTTTTATTAGAAACTGCCAATATGCAAGTTATTACA
>CM035196.1:10359553-10362053 GCA_020233015.1 Callinectes sapidus | reverse complement strand
GTCCTGTTGGTGGGCTTAGTTTTCTTGCCCCAAGGAACCCAAGCAAGTGAGTGTCTTGCTTTTCACAAACATGGATGAAAACGCTTATCTGTATTACATTGCATTTCTCGACTTTTTCCAAATACATTCATGAAAGAAACTACTAACTAAGACTAATGTTCTCTTAAATCTGGGTATTTTTCTATTGTGGTTCTCTATCGTTTCTAAAATTTTCTTAACTGTTAGATATGAAATAATGTATACGTATATCATTACTATTGTATATTGTTTTTGTTAATTTTACTCTATAACAATTCTATCTATGGTTTCTTTGGGATACAGGCCTTGTCTACCAATGATTCTTAAGTGTTTACACATCCCCTAGATCTTTACCGACTTTCTTTTTCTCTTTGGTTTCTATTACAATTGAATTTCTAGTTTTTCCTTCTTCAATGTGTTCCATGTCGATTGCTAAACAGTTTATATCCTCCCGAATATTTTAGGGGTATATCCATCCTGTCAATCTTCATCATGTCACTTTTTATACTTTCATAATCTTATTTAATTCTATTTTAGTTAATGACCAGTAATTACATTAACATTAAAAATATTACCTTCAATATTAATGAAATTTTTTCCCGCTTATTAACACCGAACAGTGCTATAAGTTTATCTATGTCCCGTTTTACATGTACCTTAAGAAATATTCATGGGGCACTTGCCATTTTTTTTTCCAAACTCTCTACCATATCCAAAAGTAGAATAATGCCATTTGCAATTACTTCCAATGACACGTTAATTTCTACAATTATTCATACTTAGACTAGGTACAGTATATTTGCATCTCCCTGCCTTACTCCTTCAGGAACGATGAATTTGCTTTCCTCGCAAAAGATGGGCAATTCCCGCTTAATATACTTATAAAGAATAAGTTTTACCAATTATGTATTTTCAAATTTGCGATACGACCGTATAATAATGTTTCTACTATAATTTCGGGAGTAATTTCAAAGGTGCTGAATCAAATATAACATAAGTGATTAAAGCTAATTCAAACCATGTTGAATGAATTCTGTTTCCCTCTTTGTTCTTTTTAATGTAGGATGCGAAAGCTGCCCAAGGGCCAAGAGCGACATGATACGAAAAAAACAAAAACAAAAACACTTAGTTGCTGTTCTCCTTGAAGGAGATTTTTCCCTTTTCACTTTTAAGTTCTCAGTGACTTACCAAATGAAAGAAAGTAGCAGCATATTTCCTAGAATATTCCTAGAATAGTATATCACGTGAGCATCCCTGTCTTGCATGTATTCATATATATATATATAAGTAAATATTAGGTATATATATATATATATAATATAATATATATATATATATATATATATATATAATATAGAATAAAGATAATAGTATATATATATATATTCCATTACCATTACCATGTAAAAAACATCGGTTCTTAGGTCCTTTCATAGTTGCCTTCCTTGCAAAATACGTCTAATTTCAGGGACGTCGCTGAATGAATTGTCGAGCCGTGTATGCCACAGTCTGACATGCGGGGAGCCAAACGCTCAGTACCCGCATCCGACCTACTGCGTCCTGTACGTCCACTGTATCGCTGGCGTGCCCTACGTCAAGGTGAGAGACGCGAGGATGCAGGGAAGGGATTATGCGATGCCAAGGAAAGGAAGGAAATAAAGAGTGACGAAGTGACACTTTGAATAACTTAGACGTGGTATTTGGTCTTATGGGAATGAAAGTCTAGCAGATAAAAAAGAAAAAAGCTTTTAAGATAAATCGTGGAAAGTAAAGTATTTCTATACTTTCTTGTTGCTAATAATGCTTTATCTATTTTCATTTACATACTTTGTGTTTGAGTAGTCTCTTATTTGCATATAACACTGCAATATTGTATTCCGTACACACTAATTTCAATAATGGTGAAAAATGAATAATGTTAAAGAAAGAAGAAGAAAAAAACACAACTGATTCACATATATTTCTTGTCCTCGGTATGGCAGAGATGTCCCTCCAATCTGCACTACAACGCAGCTCGGGGGTCATGCGACGTCCCAAAGGAAGCCCATTGCGTCCCCTTCAAGAGGTCCTGCGATCTGCAAGTGCCTTTCGTTCCCGACGGTCCCACGGATGGCTTGGTGACGTGTGACTGCGGGGGCACCTGTACGAAGCCTCATCCCTACCGCTGCGACGCTTACTATCACTGTGATGCTGTGAGTTATTTCTTCCCTATTCCTCATTCCTCCTCCTCTTTCTCCGTTGTAGCAAAATGAAGGCAAATTTGTCGCTGAACTAAGTTTGTTGTTGCTGATACTCCAGCGGTGGATAGAAATAGCAATAGATGGTTTACTTTTAAATTTCCCAGCAGCTTATTGATCTATTTCACGTTGCATGGTATTTATCTATTATTTTTTTCCAATTGACATGAGAGGGGGAAGCGTTGGATGGAGAGGAGGTTTTGTTTGTTTTATTTTTCTCTCTTAGATAAACTACATGGTTAGAT
>CM035196.1:10322354-10353717 GCA_020233015.1 Callinectes sapidus | reverse complement strand
AGAGAGAGAGAGAGAGAGAGAGAGAGAGAGAGAGAGAGAGATCAGTAATGGATGTCTACGTAAGTATTGCACAGTACACATTTCTACTGTGCTGTGTTGATACCATATTATAAAGCAAAGGAGGAACTTTGACTAGAATTAAAGCCTTATATTAATTTTGAGTCTTGAGTTCTCCTCCTTTATTGTCTTTTATAGTTAATTCATCCTTATAATCATCTGACAGTGTGATATATCTCATCCTCTGAGAGTCTATGGTCTCTATTTAGCCTCTTTTATTTTTTTTTCCCTTACTGTGAACGGGATTGTCTTATAACACGTACAGTGAAAGGGTTGGCACTTGTGGTGTGTCACGTACAACAAGAATTCCGCGGTGTGATAAGCCTGGTGGGTATATAATGCCAGTACCCAGAGGCGCTCGCCACTTTGCCGGGCTGTCCCTTCCCGGCCCCGCCCCTCGGTCAGTCCTGCAGAGATTTCAGCTTGCCTCGTCTTTATCATCTGGAAATAGAACGACGAGAACCATGGGGGCCTGTACTCGGGTTCTGTCCCATCTGGCCCTCGTCCTGTTGGTGGGCTTAGTTTTCTTGCCCCAAGGAACCCAAGCTAGTGAGTGTCTTGCTTTTCACAAACATGGATGAAAACGCTTATCTGTATTACATTGCATTTCTCGACTTTTTCCATATACATTCATGAAAGAAACTACTAACTGAGACTAATGTTCTCTTAAATTTGGGCATTTTCCTATTGTGCTTTTCTATCGTTTCTAAAATTTTCTTAACTGTTAGATATGAAATAATGTATACGTATATCAATACTATTGTATATTGTTTTTGTTAATTCTACTCTATAATAATTCTATCTATAGTTTCTTTGGGATACAGGCCTTGTCTACCAATGATTCTTAAGTGTTTACACATCCCCTAGATCTTTACCGTCTTTCTTTTTCTCTTTGGTTTCTATTACAATTGAATTTCTAGTTTTTCCTTCTTCAATGTGTTCCATGTCGATTGCTAAACAGTTTATATCCTCCCGAATATTTTAGGGGTATATCCATCCTGTCAATCTTCATCATGTCACTTTTTATACTTTCATAATCTTATTTAATTCTATTTTAGTTAATGACCAGTAATTACATTAACATTAAAAATATTACCTTCAATATTAATGAAATTTTTTCCCGCTTATTAACACCGAACAGTGCTATAAGTTTATCTATGTCCCGTTTTACATGTACCTTAAGAAATATTCATGGGGCACTTGCCATTTTTTTTTCCAAACTCTCTACCATATCCAAAAGTAGAATAATGCCATTTGCAATTACTTCCAATGACACGTTAATTTCTACAATTATTCATACTTAGACTAGGTACAGTATATTTGCATCTCCCTGCCTTACTCCTTCAGGAACGATGAATTTGCTTTCCTCGCAAAAGATGGGCAATTCCCGCTTAATATACTTATAAAGAATAAGTTTTACCAATTATGTATTTTCAAATTTGCGATACGACCGTATAATAATGTTTCTACTATAATTTCGGGAGTAATTTCAAAGGTACTGAATCAAATATAACATAAGTGATTAAAGTTAATTCAAACCATGTTGAATGAATTCTGTTTCCCTCTTTGTTCTTTTTAATGTAGGATGCAAAAGCTGCCCAAAGGCCAAGAGCGACATGATACGATAAAAAAAAAACACTTAGTTGCTGTTCTCCTTGAAGGAGATTTTTCCCTTTTCACTTTTAAGTTCTCAGTGACTTACCAAATGAAAGAAAGTAGCAGCATATTTCCTAGAATATTCCTAGAATAGTATATCACGTGAGCATCCCTGTCTTGCATGTATTCATATATATATATATATATATATATATATATATAAGATATATAGATATAGATATTATATATATATATAGAGATAATATCAGTATATATATATATATATATATATATATATATTCCATTACCATTACCATGTAAAAAACATCGGTTCTTAGGTTCTTTCATGGTTGCCTTCCTTGCAAAATACGTCTAATTTCAGGGACGTCGCTGAATGAATTGTCTAGCCGTGTATGCCACAGTCTGACATGCGGGGAGCCAAACGCTCAGTACCCGCATCCGACCTACTGCGTCCTGTACGTCCACTGTATCGCTGGCGTGCCCTACGTCAAGGTGAGAGACGCGAGAATGCAGTGAAGGGATTATGCGATGCCAAGGAAAGGAAGGAAATAAAGAGTGACGAAGTGACACGTTGAATAACTTAGACGTGGTATTTGGTCTTATGGGAATGAAAGTCTAGCAGATAAAAAAGAAAAAAAAGCTTTTAAGATAAATCGTGGAAAGTAAAGTATTTCTATACTTTCTTGTTGCTAATAATGCTTTATCTATTTTCATTTACATACTTTGTGTTTGAGTAGTCTCTTATTTGCACATAACACTGCAATATTGTATTCCGTACACACTAATTTCAATAATGGTGAAAAATGAATAATGTTAAAGAAAGAAGAAGAAAAAAACACAACTGATTCACATATATTTCTTGTCCTCGGTATGGCAGAGATGTCCCTCCAATCTGCACTACAACGCAGCTCGGGGGTCATGCGACGTCCCGAAGGAAGCCCATTGCGTCCCCTTCAAGAGATCCTGCGATCTGCAAGTGCCTTTCGTTCCCGACGGTCCCACGGATGGCTTGGTGACGTGTGACTGCGGGGGCACCTGTACGAAGCCTCATCCCTACCGCTGCGACGCTTACTATCACTGTGATGCTGTGAGTTATTTCTTCCCTATTCCTCATTCCTCCTCCTCTTTCTCCGTTGTAGCAAAATGAAGGCAAATTTGTCGCTGAACTAAGTTTGTTGTTGCTGATACTCCAGCGGTGGATAGAAATAGCAATAGATGGTTTACTTTTAAATTTCCCAGCAGCTTATTGATCTATTTCACGTTGCATGGTATTTATCTATTATTTTTTTCCAATTGACATGAGAGGGGGAAGCGTTGGATGGAGAGGAGGTTTTGTTTGTTTTATTTTTCTCTCTTAGATAAACTACATGGTTAGATAGATATATTTGCTGCCGTTTGTTCCTCCTTTCTGTTCCCTTGCGTTCCTTCTCTTGTTTTATAGGCTATTATACCTTTTCTAACCTTCCTCAAAATCAATCCTCAACACCTGTGGCTTTAAAAGCGTGACAGGTTTTTTAATCAACTGGAAAAGGAAGCTGATAAGATTACTGACAGAGATGAAGAAAAGTATGAAGTGAAGCTTATCGTCACATATCAACGTCTTTGAGATAGAGAGATATGGCGCAATCTCTCTCTCTCTCTCTCTCTCTCTCTCTCTCTCTCTCTCTCTCTCTCTCTCTCTCTCTCTCTCGTAATTCCCTTTCGTTAATATCTTTTTACTTCCTACGATAAAAGTCTTAATGTCCAGCCCAGTCATCAGTCATCAGACGTCAGTCATCAGTCAAACGCTGCCCTCTGTCATTCGCCGAACTTTTCTTAACCAGACTTAGAATTACAAGTTTTCATTTAAAAATTTAAAAAAAGAAATAAGGAGGGAAAAATTACAAACATATGAATGTGATTTAGTGATCAGTTTGTTAGTACTGAATCATAAGGGAGTTTTAAAAAATGAAACAAATTAATGGATGAGGACGATAGATGGAAATAATGACAGTTGGTACTACTACGTTTAGAACTCGTGATTTCTTACAGTTTGCTTTATTTTCTTATGTTCTTATCACGGCGACGTATTAACAGAATGGAGTGGAGCACCTCACAGAGTGTCCTAGCGGCCTTATGTACAACGCCCGGGCCGAGCAGTGCGACGCAAAGGAGAACACCCAGTGCCCTCAGGCTCCCCGCTGCTCCTGTGACAACTGCCGCTACCCCGCCGCCGACCAGTGTTCCACCTTCTGGCAGTGTGAGTTTCCTGTGTGTGTGTGTGTGTGTGTGTGTGTGTGTGTGTGTGTGTGTGTGTATTTGAGACAAGAGATCGAGATTTTTTACTTATTAATTTATTTTATAAACAGTATTTTTTCTAGTAATAAGCATAACAACATTATAACATGAAAGCCCCCCCTGCCCCCCAAAAAAGCGGAAGAAAAGTTATCGTTCTTTCTTTAACTGGACATTTAATTCTATAATTACGGAAATGCTTGTGTGTCACACTCTAACTACTTATAAATAGTTATACATGGGTCTTGATGGGAGTTTTTTAACGTTTCTAGCGATATATTAACAAGATGGATATGATATTAACAAAAGAACGACTCTTTAAAACTAGGTCCATTATTCCTGCGGCATTTGAAAGTAGTCCTCATGAAAGAGCAAAGCGTTTCAGAATAAAGACCTTGGTTGTCATTAATATAATACCAATTGTCACTTTTTCTGCAAGTCTTTTCGGAATTTGAAAATCAGCCACAGAAATTCCAAGCTTCAATGTCATTTAGTTAGGTAAGGTATGGTTAGATTAGGCTAGGTTAGGTTAGGTTAATTATCAATGTCATTTGGTAGTTAATGATAGTTTCTTGATATATATTTAAGCCTCTTGCATACTAAAAGTAATTTCATAGCACAACTTTTTTCCATCATATGATGTTATATTCACTAAAACGAGATAAACTAAAAAAAAAGATAAAAAAAACACGAATAAAGAACGCTTCCATCAACGTCACTTATGCTGGAGATGCATGTATGCTTCACAGGTGAGAATGGCAAGGCGGTGAAACACTATTGTAGCAGCGGACTCCTGTTCAACCGCGATACTTCCCAGTGTGACCTGGCTATTAACGTAGACTGCAGTGAAGGGGCGTGGGAAATTGGTTCTTTTATCGAGACGGCTTGTGTCGACCACCGGAGCGACTGTGATGTCTTCGTGAAGGAGGGAGGATGCACCTGTCAAGGAGATGTGTGTGACTGGCAGACGTTTGTCCTTCACAATTGCCCAAAATCGTGTGGCAATTGCAAAGATGGAAAGGCTGTAGGGAAAAGAGAATTTTCCTTCTTATCAGATGAAAAAGTAGTTTCCCACAAACACAAACACCCAGGAAGCAAGGAGTCTGGAAGCAAAGAATCTGGAAGTAAGGAGTCTGGAAGTAAAGGACATGGAAGCAAAGAGTCAGGAAGCAAAGAGTCTGGAAGTAAGGAATCTGGAAGCAAGGAGTCTGGAAGCAAGGAGTCTGGAAGCAAAGAGCATGGAAGTAAAGAGTCTGGAAGTAAGGAGTCTGGAAGCAAAGAATCTGGAAGCAAGGAGTCTGGAAGTAAGGAATCTGGAAGCAAGGAGTCTGGAAGCAAGGAGTCTGGAAGCAAAGAGCATGGAAGTAAAGAGTCTGGAAGTAAGGAGTCTGGAAGCAAAGAATCTGGAAGCAAGGAGTCTGGAAGTAAGGAATCTGGAAGCAAGGAGTCTGGAAGCAAGGAGTCTGGAAGCAAAGAGTCTGGAAGCAAAGAAAGCAACGGGAGTGGTGAAGGCAGTGGCGAAAATGGTGGAGGAAACGGAAATGGTGACAATGGTGGTGACGGAGGACATGGTGGAGATGGAGGCATTCACATTATTGACGGCTGTGTCATCAACTGCACCAATGCGAAGTACTTGCCACATCCCACTGACTGCCGCAAGTTCATCCAATGTTCGCCATATGAGGAGATATTCTGTGCTCCCACTTCTTTGTGGGATCAGAGTGAACTCAGTTGCAACCACGAGAGTTTAACACCCTGCATGCCTGGCAGTTACTTGACTCCTGAAGGCAAGCCGTGTGGTGGCAGTAGTAACGGAGGTGACAATGGTGGTAATGGTGGAGACGGAGGTGATGGTGGCAATGGAGATGGTGGAAATGGTAATGGTGGAGACAATGGAGGTGAAGGTGGTAATGGTGATGGTAATGGAGGAGATGGTGGCAATGGAGGAGGTGGAGGCAATGGTGGAGATGGCAGTGGTGGAGATGGTGGCAATGGCGGAGATGGTGGGAACGGAGGCGGCGGCGGCCACGTCATTGACGGCTGCGTCATTAACTGCACCCTTGGCAAGTACCTGCCACATCCCACTGACTGCCGTAAGTTCATCCAGTGTGCGCCCTACGGACCTCAGGAGATGCCTTGCGCGCCCGGCACTGTCTGGCAACAAAGCAAGCTGACCTGCAACCATGAAGGCGCCACGCCTTGTGTCACCGGCAACTACCTGACTCCAGAAGGCAAACCATGTGGTGGAGGCAGCGGTGGTGATGGTGGAGATGGTAATGGAGGAGATGGTGGTAACAGTGGAGATGGTGGGAATGGAGGAGGTGGTGGTAACGGTGGAAATGGTAATGGTGGAGATGGTGGGAATGGAGATGGTGGCAATGGAGGAGATGGTGGGAACGGAGGCGGCGGCGGCCACGTCATTGACGGCTGCGTCATTAACTGCACCCTTGGCAAGTACCTGCCACATCCCACTGACTGCCGTAAGTTCATCCAGTGTGCGCCCTACGGACCTCAGGAGATGCCCTGCGCGCCCGGCACTGTCTGGCAACAAAGCAAGCTGACCTGCAACCATGAAGGCACCACGCCTTGTGTCACCGGCAACTACCTGACTCCAGAAGGCAAACCATGTGGTGGAGGCAGCGGTGGTGATGGTGGAGATGGTAATGGAGGAGATGGTGGTAACAGTGGAGATGGTGGGAATGGAGGAGGTGGTGGAAACGGTGGAAATGGTAATGGTGGAGATGGTGGTAATGGTGGAGACGGTGGTGACGGTGGACATGGTAATGGTGGAGATAGTGGTAATGGTGGAGATAGTGGTAATGGTGGAGATGGTGGCAATGGAGGAGATGGTGGCAATGGAGGCGGCGGTGGCCACGTCATTGACGGCTGCATCATTAACTGCACCCTTGGCAAGTACCTGCCACATCCCACTGACTGCCGTAAGTTCATCCAGTGTGCGCCCTACGGACCTCAGGAGATGCCCTGCGCGCCCGGCACTGTCTGGCAACAAAGCAAGCTGACCTGCAACCATGAAGGCGCCACGCCTTGTGTCACCGGCAACTATCTAACTCCTGAAGGTAAGCCGTGTGGTGGAAATGGTGATAGTGGTGGAAATGGTGGTGGTGGAGGAAATGGTGGTGGTGGAAATGGTGGTGGTGATGGAAATGGTGGTGGTGGTTGCGATTGTTCTGGTGGTGGAAATGATGGAGATGGTGGCAATGGAGGAAGTGGTGGTGACGGAGGAAATGGTAATGGAGGGGAGAGTGGAAACGGAGGAGGAGAAGGAGGAGATGGTGGTAATGGTGGAGATGGTGGCAATGGAGGTGATGGTGGCAATGGAGGCGGCGGCGGCCACGTCATTGACGGCTGCGTCATTAACTGCACCCTCGGCAAGTACCTGCCACATCCCACTGACTGCCGTAAGTTCATCCAGTGTGCGCCCTACGGACCTCAGGAGATGCCTTGCGCGCCCGGCACTGTCTGGCAACAAAGCAAGCTGACCTGCAACCATGAAGGCGCCACGCCTTGTGTCACCGGCAACTACCTGACTCCAGAGGGCAAACCATGTGGTGGAGGCAGCGGTGGTGACGGTGGAGATGGTAATGGAGGTGATGGTGGCAACGGTGGAGATGGTGGGAATGGAGAAGGTGGTGGTGACGGTGGAAATGGAAATGGAGGAGATGGTGGCAATGGAGGTGGTGGTGGTGACGGAGGAAATGGTAATGGTGGAGATGGTGGCAATGGAGGAGGTGGTGGTGACGGTGGAAATGGTAATGGAGGAGATGGTGGGAACGGAGGCGGCGGCGGCCACGTCATTGACGGCTGCGTCATTAACTGCACCCTTGGCAAGTACCTGCCACATCCCACTGACTGCCATAAGTTCATCCAGTGTGCGCCCTACGGACCTCAGGAGATGCCCTGCGCGCCCGGCACTGTCTGGCAACAAAGCAAGCTGACCTGCAACCATGAAGGCGCCACGCCTTGTGTCACCGGCAACTACCTGACTCCAGAAGGCAAACCATGTGGTGGAGGCAGCGGTGGTGACGGTGGAGATGGAGGAAGCGGTGGTGACGGTGGAAATGGTAACGGTGGAGATGGTAATGGTGGAGATGGTAATGGTGGAGATGGTAATGGTGGAGATGGTGGCAATGGAGGAGGTGGTGGTGACGGTGGAAATGGTAATGGTGGAGATGGTGGGAATGGAGATGGTGGCAATGGAGGAGATGGTGGCAATGGAGGCGGCGGCGGCCACGTCATTGACGGCTGCGTCATTAACTGCACCCTTGGCAAGTACCTGCCACATCCCACTGACTGCCGTAAGTTCATCCAGTGTGCGCCCTACGGACCTCAGGAGATGCCTTGCGCGCCCGGCACTGTCTGGCAACAAAGCAAGCTGACCTGCAACCATGAAGGCACCACGCCTTGTGTCACCGGCAACTACCTGACTCCAGAAGGCAAACCATGTGGTGGAGGCAGCGGTGGTGACGGTGGAGATGGAGGAAGCGGTGGTGACGGTGGAAATGGTAACGGTGGAGATGGTAATGGTGGAGATGGTAATGGTGGAGATGGTGGCAATGGAGGAGGTGGTGGTGACGGTGGAAATGGTAATGGTGGAGATGGTGGGAATGGAGATGGTGGCAATGGAGGAGATGGTGGCAATGGAGGCGGCGGCGGCCACGTCATTGACGGCTGCGTCATTAACTGCACCCTTGGCAAGTACCTGCCACATCCCACTGACTGCCGTAAGTTCATCCAGTGTGCGCCCTACGGACCTCAGGAGATGCCCTGCGCGCCCGGCACTGTCTGGCAACAAAGCAAGCTGACCTGCAACCATGAAGGCGCCACGCCTTGTGTCACCGGCAACTACCTGACTCCAGAGGGCAAACCATGTGGTGGAGGCAGCGGTGGTGACGGTGGAGATGGTAATGGAGGTGATGGTGGTAACGGTGGAGATGGTGGGAATGGAGGAGGTGGTGGTGACGGTGGAAATGGTAATGGTGGAGATGGTGGTAGTGGTGGAGATGGTGGCAATGGTGGTGATGGTGGTGGTGGTGGTGATAATGGAGGCAGTGGCGGAGATGAAGTATGCAAAGACAAGCTTGCTGACTGCAAGTATTGGGCAGCAAACAAGGACTGTCATTGCAAGCCGACTGACGGAGACTGCTCCTGGCAGAAATATGTTGCAGAGAACTGTCCAAAGAGTTGCAGTAAGTGCAACAGTGATAATGGTAATGGTGGAGATGGTGGCAATGGCGGAGATGGTGGGAATGGAGGAGATGGTGGGAACGGAGAAGGCGGCGGCCACGTCATTGATGGCTGCGTCATTAACTGCACCCTTGGCAAGTACCTGCCACATCCCACTGACTGCCGCAAGTTCATCCAGTGTGCGCCCTACGGACCTCAGGAGATGCCTTGCGCGCCCGGCACTGTCTGGCAACAAAGCAAGCTGACCTGCAACCATGAAGGCGCCACGCCTTGTGTCACCGGCAGCTACCTGACTCCAGAAGGCAAACCATGTGGTGGAGGCAGCGGTGGTGACGGTGGAGATGGTAATGGAGGTGATGGTGGTAACGGTGGAGATGGTGGGAATGGAGGAGGTGGTGGTGACGGTGGAAATGGTAATGGTGGAGATGGTGGTAGTGGTGGAGATGGTGGCAATGGTGGTGATGGTGGTGGTGGTGGTGATAATGGAGGCAGTGGCGGAGATGAAGTATGCAAAGACAAGCTTGCTGACTGCAAGTATTGGGCAGCAAACAAGGACTGTCATTGCAAGCCGACTGATGGAGACTGCTCCTGGCAGAAATATGTTGCAGAGAACTGTCCAAAGAGTTGCAGTAAGTGCAACAGTGATAATGGTAATGGTGGAGATGGTGGCAATGGCGGAGATGGTGGGAATGGAGGAGATGGTGGGAACGGAGGCGGCGGCGGCCACGTCATTGATGGCTGCGTCATTAACTGCACCCTTGGCAAGTACCTGCCACATCCCACTGACTGCCGTAAGTTCATCCAGTGTGCGCCCTACGGACCTCAGGAGATGCCTTGCGCGCCCGGCACTGTCTGGCAACAAAGCAAGCTGACCTGCAACCATGAAGGCGCCACGCCTTGTGTCACCGGCAGCTACCTGACTCCAGAAGGCAAACCATGTGGTGGAGGCAGCGGTGGTGACGGTGGAGATGGTAATGGAGGTGATGGTGGTAACGGTGGAGATGGTGGGAATGGAGGAGGTGGTGGTGACGGTGGAAATGGTAATGGTGGAGATGGTGGTAGTGGTGGAGATGGTGGCAATGGTGGTGATGGTGGTGGTGGTGGTGATAATGGAGGCAGTGGCGGAGATGAAGTATGCAAAGACAAGCTTGCTGACTGCAAGTATTGGGCAGCAAACAAGGACTGTCATTGCAAGCCGACTGACGGAGACTGCTCCTGGCAGAAATATGTTGCAGAGAACTGTCCAAAGAGTTGCAGTAAGTGCAACAGTGATAATGGTAATGGTGGAGATGGTGGCAATGGCGGAGATGGTGGGAATGGAGGAGATGGTGGGAACGGAGAAGGCGGCGGCCACGTCATTGATGGCTGCGTCATTAACTGCACCCTTGGCAAGTACCTGCCACATCCCACTGACTGCCGTAAGTTCATCCAGTGTGCGCCCTACGGACCTCAGGAGCTGCCTTGCGCGCCCGGCACTGTCTGGCAACAAAGCAAGCTGACCTGCAACCATGAAGGCGCCACGCCTTGTGTCACCGGCAGCTACCTGACTCCAGAAGGCAAACCATGTGGTGGAGGCAGCGGTGGTGACGGTGGAGATGGTAATGGAGGTGATGGTGGTAACGGTGGAGATGGTGGGAATGGAGGAGGTGGTGGTGACGGTGGAAATGGTAATGGTGGAGATGGTGGTAGTGGTGGAGATGGTGGCAATGGTGGTGATGGTGGTGGTGGTGGTGATAATGGAGGCAGTGGCGGAGATGAAGTATGCAAAGACAAGCTTGCTGACTGCAAGTATTGGGCAGCAAACAAGGACTGTCATTGCAAGCCGACTGATGGAGACTGCTCCTGGCAGAAATATGTTGCAGAGAACTGTCCAAAGAGTTGCAGTAAGTGCAACAGTGATAATGGTAATGGTGGAGATGGTGGCAATGGCGGAGATGGTGGGAATGGAGGAGATGGTGGGAACGGAGGCGGCGGCGGCCACGTCATTGACGGCTGCCTCATTAACTGCACCCTTGGCAAGTACCTGCCACATCCCACTGACTGCCGTAAGTTCATCCAGTGTGCGCCCTACGGACCTCAGGAGATGCCTTGCGCGCCCGGCACTGTCTGGCAACAAAGCAAGCTGACCTGCAACCATGAAGGCACCACGCCTTGTGTCACCGGCAACTACCTGACTCCAGAAGGCAAACCATGTGGTGGAGGCAGCGGTGGTGACGGTGGAGATGGAGGAAGCGGTGGTGACGGTGGAAATGGTAACGGTGGAGATGGTAATGGTGGAGATGGTGGCAATGGAGGAGGTGGTGGTGACGGTGGAAATGGTAATGGTGGAGATGGTGGCAATGGGGGAGGTGGGGGTGATGGTGGAAATGGTAGTGGTGGAGATGGTGGTAATGATGGAGATGGTGGCAATGGAGGAGGTGATGGTGGTGGTGGAAATGGTGGAAGTGGAGGCAATGGTGGAGATGGAGGAGATAAATGTCACGACGAAGTATATGACTGCATTTTCTGGGCTGCGAATAATGATTGTGTTTGTAAGCCTACAGATGGTGACTGTTCATGGCAATCTTATGTGGCTGCTGCGTGTCCTAAAAGCTGTGGTTCCTGTAACCCAGGTGGTGGTGGCATTGAGGAAACCTGCAAAGACAAGGTTAATGACTGTAAGTATTGGGCAGCAAACAAGGACTGTGTTTGCAAGCCAACAGACGGAGACTGCTCCTGGCAGAAATATGTTTCAGAAAATTGTCCAAAGAGCTGTGGCAATTGCAACAGTGACAACGGTAATGGTGGAGATGGTGGCAATGGTGGTGATGGTGGCAGTGGAGGCGGCGGCGGCCACGTCATTGACGGCTGCGTCATTAACTGCACCCTTGGCAAGTACCTGCCACATCCCACTGACTGCCGTAAGTTCATCCAGTGTGCGCCCTACGGACCTCAGGAGATGCCCTGCGCGCCCGGCACTGTCTGGCAACAAAGGAAGCTGACCTGCAACCATGAAGGCACCACGCCTTGTGTCACCGGCAACTACCTGACTTCAGAAGGCAAACCATGTGGTGGAGGCAGCGGTGGTGACGGTGGAGATGGTAATGGAGGAGATGGTGGTAATGGTGGAGATGGTGGCGATGGAGGAGGTGGTGGTGACGGTGGAAATGGTAATGGTGGAGATGGTGGTAGTGGTGGAGATGGTGGCAATGGAGGAGGTGGTGGTGACGGTGGAAATGGTAATGATGGAGATGGAGGCAATGGAGGAGGTAGTGGTGACGGTGGAAATGGTAATGGTGGAGATGGTGGTAATGGTGGAGATGGTGGCAATGGAGGCGGCGGTGGCCACGTCATTGACGGCTGCGTCATTAACTGCACCCTTGGCAAGTACCTGCCACATCCCACTGACTGCCGTAAGTTCATCCAGTGTGCGCCCTACGGACCTCAGGAGATGCCTTGCGCGCCCGGCACTGTCTGGCAACAAAGCAAGCTGACCTGCAACCATGAAGGCACCACGCCTTGTGTCACCGGCAGCTACCTGACTCCAGAGGGCAAACCATGTGGTGGAGGCAGCGGTGGTGACGGTGGAGATGGTAATGGAGGAGATGGTGGTAACAGTGGAGATGGTGGGAATGGAGGAGGTGGTGGTGACGGTGGAAATGGTAATGGTGGAGATGGCGGAAATGGAGGTGGTGGTGGTGATGGTGGCAATGGAGGCGGCGGCGGTGATGGTGGCTCTGGTGGTGAGGGCGGAGATGGAGGTAATGGTGGAAGTGGAGGTGTTGGAGAGGACTGTGAACTGTCATGCCCAGAGAGTCGAGGAATTTTCCCGCATCCGCGAGACTGCAGGAAATGGATTCGGTGTCTGGATGGAGAACTCTACGTTAAGAGATGTCCCTTCCACCTTCACTTCAATCCCTTACTGAGGGTGTGTGACTGGCCTCGTAACGCTAAGTGCATCGCCACCAGTGATTCAGAATGCTCCGTGCCAGAGCCCATCGTACCCACCGAGTCACCCAATGTGAAGCCTGATATATGTGACTGTGAATGCTGTATTAGGCCTCATCCCGAGGACTGCACTTCCTACTATTACTGTGAGGTTAGTAAAATTAATCTACCTACTGATGTATTCTGTTAAAGTTGACAATTCCTGTATATATTTTTTTCCATATGTGATCAGAGTTGTAATTTCTTTGACATCTTAAGTTTTCTTCTTACTGTTTATATGAAAGAATATTTTACGGAATTAAGTATGATTCAGATTTTTTTTTTTCAAAAAAATTTACTCTAGGTGTTTATTTGCAATTTGATTGACTCCATTCTTACCTACTAAAAATTCACGAAGAGAACTGCAAGAAATTACACCTTTAGTATCTATTTGAGCCCAAATATAATGGTTGATACGATCCTCGGTACTGTAACATTCCAGCCTGGAGCCAACGCCGAGTTCCACACCTGCTCTGAGGGGTTAGTGTTCGATCCGCAGCTAAGCCAGTGTGTGATCCAAGACCAGTATCCACAGTGCCAGCCAGAGAGGCCCCCGACTTGTGACCCCACGTGTGAATGTCTCTATCCCGCAGAGGCCTGCACCGAGTACTACCGGTGTAAGTTTTATTCAAGAAAACAGATATTTAAGTGCTTCGCAGTAGAGAAAATGCAACTGTGCTGGACTTGGAGGAAACAGTTTTAGCTTGATTCCTTTCACGTTATAACGTGTTAACCAGGCAAAACATAGGTATGTTTTAGGCTGTGACCTTTCAGGCTGACCCAAATGAAAAGCCAACATCGTATGTGCGTTCCTCACAATATACAAGATAGTTTTACGCTTCATCCTTAGGTAAAGGTATGAGGCATAAATAAGTAAACAAAGAAGTATATTACTGGTATATTCTTCAGGTAATGGAGACGGCGTCCCGGTCAAACACGAGTGTCTCGGTGGACTCTACTTCAACGATGAGAAACATTCCTGTGACCTGCCGGAGAATGTGTCCTGTGAGCAGCGCCGGAAGAAAAGTTTCGACTTCGGAGAGCCACAAAATTATATCAATCGTAAGTAAAAACTTCTATTTGTGGAGTCTTGAGTTAGCCATGAACAATCAAATTCACAATTTGCGGCATAATATTGTTTTCTAAGAGTAAGAACTAGTGAAGAACAGGAATATAGTAAGAAAATTAATGTGATGATCATTTCCATAACTCATTCCAGCTTAACTATGAATTACATACGGGCTAAAAACAGTTTCATTCTTAGCTGATGACTGCAAGGACCTACAAGGAGTCTTCGCCAAGAGAGACGATCCTTCTGCTTATTACCTGTGCAGCAATGGCATCGCCTTCATTTTGAAATGCCCTGATGGTGGCGTATTCAGCTCGGCTGCTGGCAAGTGTATCCTCAGAAAATAATGTAAGAGCTGAAATGTTCACTATAGGAACTAGGTATACATGAACACGCATCATACACATAGAAATTAAAGTAAAAAATGTGTTCCTGATGGCAGTGGATCTTCTGAACACTGAAAAAGTGAGATAAAAGGTGTTTCAGCGGAAAGAGCAAGAATTAGAAAACTGATAGACACACTCTCCACTAAGCTCGGGGTACAGAAAAATATATTCCACCATCCAAACCACATGTGTTGACGTGGATTAAGTAAGTCTGTGAAAAGTACAAATGGAAAAAGAATTAATCACTATCATCATTCGCTGCGTCAAGGTTGTGTTGATTTTTTCATATTCATCTAACCCACAACTGTGTATGAAATCACTAATGATGGATTATTTTGCAAGTCTCTCTCTCTCTCTCTCTCTCTCTCTCTCTCTCTCTCTCTCTCTCTCTCTCTCTCTCTCTCTCTCTCTCTCTCTCTCTCTCTCTCTCTCTCTTTCTCTCCCTCTCTCTCTCTCTCTCCCCTTGTACTGACTTTTCTTTCACACATTATCTTTATACAACTACAGTCATTATTTCTTGGCAATCTCTTTACCTTGACAACGCGCAGTGAAGGTAGAGCAAACAGATAATAAAGGACAAACATTTGTGTGGATGTCACTTTGTACTTATTGATTTATTTTGGCGTGTTAATGGTACGTTTGTTCTCCTACCAGATATTTGTGACAGTATCATATGCCAACAATCCTCTTCAATGAGCATCCATGTGAAGCCTTCCTATCTGTTAAATCGCCGTTTTGGTACTTATAAAAGATTATTATAAATGTCCAGTTTTTCTCTACCTTTAACAGAAATATACGCTTATAATATTTAGTAGGGGAATAAGAGTTTAGTGGTTTCATGGTAAGGTAACATTAACATTTTCATACTGTTATGCTTTAGAGGGGCGTGAAGGGGAGGAGTGAGGATGGGCCTGGTTAGTCATTGGTTGGTTCTTCGGTTCCATTAATGTCGTCGTTGTTCCTGTTATTTTTGTTGCTATTGCATTATTTCCAATGCAGATAGGGAGAGGAGGGAAAAAAAAGAAAAATAGCAGAAATGGAAGAGGACGAGGAGGAAGAGGTGGTGTCGGCTGCGGTAAAACTGTGATGAATTTCACTTTAGTACCCCCTTACAAGACTAGGTTTTCTATGTTTTTTTTAGTACGTGAAAGAAAATTACTACTTTAGTTTGGTGTCCCCTTCAATTCTACGACGAATAACTATTAGAAGCCTTATTAATAGTTTATGGATTATTTTAAGTATTTACAAGATGTGTGAAGGTGTGGTGAACGTTTACTAAATGTGGCGTGTGTATAAGTGTGTTAATGTTTTATTTTTCAAGTTTACATGTGGGTATAATAATTTTGTCACCACCAAGAACATTACTATTTATATAATTATTAACATAACCACTATTATTCCTCACACCACCATCACCACCACCACCACCACCACCACTATAATGAAATATTGGAACACACACACACACACACACACACACACACACACACACACACACACACAAACACATACACACACAAACAAAAAAACAAACACATACTATCAATGACAATATCAAACTGTGAAAAAAGACGAGAGAGAGAGAGAGAGAGAGAGAGAGAGAGAGAGAGAGAGAGAGAGAGAGAGAGAGAGAGAGAGAGAGAGAGAGAGTTGACACATGATATACGAGCCCCGGGGTCAGGTCAAACGAGGTTATTTGAAGTTGGCTTGAAGAATAACACGGTGGAACAAAGCAATCGCCGCTTGCCCTCTCTCTCTCTCTCTCTCTCTCTCTCTCTCTCTCTCTCTCTCTCTCTCTCTCTCTCTCTCTCTCTCTTTCTTTCAATTTGTAGACCAGTGAACCTGTTAACAAAACACACTGTTATGCACGCAATGATAAAGAATACTAGCATTGTTTTGTTACAGCAGTTTAGATTGGCATGTGGTTCTGTAAGGGTTGAACTGTTGGAATGAGTTTACGTCTCCTTTGTTACACGAGAGAGAGCGCTAAACGTCCGATCAGACATGACAGTGGCATCATTGTATTGTATTTGTCACCCTGAACACTTCTTGAATAATCTTTCATGCACCACGTAGCACACATGATAGCTTGGCATCTAGCCCCAGTGAAACTTCCAACAGATTGAGTGAAAAAAAGAGAGGTTGTTAACTTTGAAGTAATGTCACTACTGTGCATTCATACCACCCCGCCGCTGTTTTTTTGGCCACACACTCTGTCACCATGACAAGTACCCACAGGCTGAGTTAAGTCTTGCCAAATGATTTATGACAAAATTTGCTCCGCTTTGCACATTGACGAGGTGAAGTGAAGATAATATTGTTTCAAACTACTGCATGGGTTCTCTCTCTCTCTCTCTCTCTCCCTCTCTCTCTCTCTCTCTCTCTCTCTCTCTCTCTCTCTCTCTCTCTCTCTGATGGTACCAATTATCATTACATCACTGTTATCAATTAGCCCCTAACCTCACACACACACACACACACACACACACACACCAGCGAGCCACCGCGAAGCCGACCTATCTATTCTCGCCCGTGGGATCCAGCCCTCGACACGTCACCCCCTGGTGTGCCTCCCGGGTCACGTCCTCAGCATAACTTACAGTCTATTTCCCACCGACCCAACCTTCAATTTCTGTATGCCACAAAAATCCTCCAAATACTTAAGTTAGTGTTTATTCCATTTTCTCCTGATCTTCCTCCTCCTCTTCTGCTTCTTAGGTACCGTGGTAATAAATATTCCAACTGCAATGTGTTTCTCGTTTTTCATTGGTATGGTTCTTGATTCGTCATTCTCCTCCTGCCCATCCGCCTCCTCCTCCTCCGCCTTCTCCTCCTCCTCCTCCTCCTCCTCCTGCGTGATGGATGGACAAGCTCTCTCTCCCAGTAAGATGATAATCATTCCTGCCTCACCTGCTCCCTCTGGCTGCTTGTGTAAATTAAGTGCTGTGGTCAAGTGTGTTTGGTGGGCTAATTGGCCCTGTGTGTGTGTGTGTGTGTGTGTGTGTGTGTGTGTGTGTGTGTGTGTGTGTGTGTGTGTGTGTGTGTGTGTGTGTGTGTGTGTGTGTCTGTGTTTCATCCTCGGTCTTAAGGTACACACACTGGACTCGTGACCGCTTGCCATTAACCTCCCATAGTGCACTCTGAGTTCATATAGTCCGATGTATGGTGAGGTATGTGGCCTTTCACCAGCCAAGCGCCCCTATTTCTGACCCAGGAGGACAGCACCTGCTCGCTCGTCAGTGGAAGCCTTCAGCAACGAGACCAGAGCGTGAATCTCAGCCAGCAACGTGACAGACAAAGACGACTCACATGTTTCCTTTCTGATACATTATTGTACTACTACTACTACTACTACTACTGATAATAACAAAAGACTATGCTCGTACAGTTAGATAAACACAGCATACCCAAACCTTCTACCGTTCAAACCGAGGCGAGACAAAGCGGCAAAGCAATGCACTAAACAGGTCGGAGTGAGGGGAAGAACACCACCTTGCAAACAGTGCGCTAAGGAGACGGGGGCGTGACTTAGGCTTGCCGCGAGGAAGGACCAAGACGTGCTGCACCCAGAGACTCCCTTACCCTGGAGGGGGAGGTGGTGGTGGTGGTGGTGGTGGAGGAGGAAAAACGGTGGTACAGCAAAGAGGAAGTGAGATTAACAACACACATGAAGGGGGGACAGGAAAAGGAGTATAGATAGCGCATAAAAAAATAAATCTTGAGAGAAGAGGACATGAAGACAAATTGAAGTATGAAAAGGAACATATCTAACGTGCATAAAAAATGAAAAAGAAAAGGTCAAACAGGAACACAATAACAAGATACGAAAACAACAACGTGGAAAAAAAAACATTAATACAGTACATGAAAACAAGACCCTAAGAAATAAATACAAACTGGCAATGAACTGACTGAGAGAGAGAGAGAGAGAGAGAGAGAGAGAGAGAGAGAGAGAGAGAGAGAGAGAGAGAGAGAGAGAGAGAGAGAGAGAGAGAGAGAGAGAGAGAGAGAGAGCGAGCGAGAGAGAGAGAGAGAGAGAGAGAGAGAGAGAGAGAGAGAGAGAGAGAGGAAGATAAGTATTTAGGGAAGGGAATGAACGTGAAGGTGGAGGTATAGAGAGGACTGAAAGGCGTTGTATAGGCAAGTGAAGGGAGGGAAGGTCGATAGTCGATATGAGACCACGGGAAAGAAGACGAGTCGTGGTGGTGGTGGTGGTGGTGGTGGTGGTGGTGATGGTCTGATGGTTAATTACTCAAGGGAGATTCATTCTTTGTTCCCCGAGATTAAAGTTGCGAATGCCACTTTTTTTTCCATCCTTTTCTCTTTTTTTCTTCTTCTTTTGGTTGAGTAGTGATAATGTCTACTGGTCTGGATGGTGAGGGAAAGGAGACGGCCTGAGATTGCTTAATTCCTTATAGTTCATGATTACAACAACGACAACAACAACAACAACAACAACAACAACAACAACACACACACACACACACACACACACACACACACACACGCACACACACACACACACACATTAAAATCAACTTGTGAAATCATAAAGCAACAGAGAGAAGCTTCACGGATCTTGAAAGTAAATATGCTCGTAATGAAATGCTTCGTGGATGACGGTAAAGTAAGAGCTTGCAAGAGTAATGAGAGAGAGAGAGAGAGAGAGAGAGAGAGAGAGAGAGAGAGAGAGAGAGAGAGAGAGAGAGAGAGAGAGAGAGAGAGAGAGAGTTATCAAGCTGCGAGAGAGTGGCCAGCAGAGGTTGACACTCGTTGAATTACAAGAAACTGTAAATGCGTTCCGTGCACCGCGTAGGAAAGTAGGAGGAAAAAAGAAAAGAAAAAAGAAACAAAGAGTAAAAGAAAAGACAAGAAGAAATAAAAGAAAAAAAAAAAGATTGAGGGGGGAATACAAACAGGAGCCAAGTTATGGAGTGTGGGAGAATGGCCATGGCCGGCAGGAGGCTGCATGGGCGGCAGGGAGAGACTGGGGCGCCGTAACGATAAACAATGTGTGGACTCAAATATTTTTCTCTCAGCGCGCGCCCAGACTTGATAGAGGGGCGGGTGGACACAGCGGTGGGCGGTCGGATAGTCTAAATAAACCCCATAGGAAGAGGAGGAAGAGGAGGAGGAGGAGGAGGATGGAGGAGGAGGAGGAACATCAACAGCAGCATCCTTCCCACACTCTAATAGTTCGCACTTCCCTCTCAAAGTCTCGAGTCACGCTCAGTAAACAAGACTCGAGGACGTGGTGAGTCTCTTTAAAATCGGACGGTGCAACAAGCCTTGAATTTGCGGACGAATTACTAAATGTGGAGACGTGAGGGGAGACGGTGCTGCGTGTGGTGGCCTGGTTGGTGGGGGTACTCGTGAACTGTGCTGTGCATGGGGCCTCCTCCAGAAGATTGTATTTGGTAATGGGCAAGAGGAGGAGGAGGAGGAGGAGGAGGAGGAGGAGGAGGAGGAGGAGGAGGAGGAGGAAGACAAGCACCAGTGGCTTTGGAGGCAACGAGCAAACGACAGGTGAGTTTGCTGACCTCTTTCCTAATTGTAGCATCACCTGGCAACTACCGTAAGCACACACACACACACACACACACACACACACACACACACACACACACACACACACACACACACACACACACACACACATTCCGGGAGCTAAAAACATCAGCAATCTTGCATACATTAGGTAGAATAGTCCAGTACGAGGCAGAGAGAGAGAGGTGGGGGAGGTAGAGATATACAGAGAGAGTGCCTTCAAGAATCCTCGTTTCACTCTCTTATCACGAAGAGAGGAGAATATTCTCAAGCTCACGGGCGTGGAGTGGCAGTGTGTTTTCCCACCATGCAAATATTTTACCTCGACTCGTGAATGGCTGAGCGAGGCTGGGCGGGTGTGCGGATCAGAGTGCAAGTCAAGCCAAGTCCAGGGAGGGAGGGGCCATGCATGGAGGCTGGGAGGCACACTCGGTTTAGATTTTTCTATCACGGACTGCTGTCAAAATAAGGTTTCCAAACGGTTCTGCTTGGGGAGAGGACGTACTGAGGAAGGGTAAACGGGAGAAGGAAAGATGGAGTGTGTGGGGAATGGGGGGGGGATGGGTGAGGAGAAGAAGGGATGGACTGAGTCAGTTTAAACAGATGAAGACAAAGTTCCCAAAGAGCCTCAAGTTCAAGACCACGCCGGCTGTTATCTCCAGGTTTTACTGTGTCAACTTGTACTCTGGGAGGGGAAAGATACCGGAATGAACGGTGGTGGGGGGAGTCAAAGAGAAGAAGGTTAGGGTACAATACACACACACACACACACACACACACACACACACACACAGACTGACAGGGTATCGTGCGCACGTTCCTCTGCCCTTCCTGGTGACGTCCGTGGAGCCTCACGTCCGCGCGTTTTGGCCTCCCGGGAGCCAATCACGCTAAAAGCGTGCGACTTCCTCCTCCTCCTACTCCTCCTCTTCCTCCATACCCCTCCCTGCTGCTCGATGGTTCAGATCACACGCCATAATTATGATAACGTGCCTTTTGTTTAGTGTGACGTTCGTGTAGCAGGGAAGGGAACGAAGGACGGGGAGAAAGAAGGCATGGCAAGAATGAGGCAGCGCGGGACGACGGAAGCTGAAAGGTACAGACACAGGAAGGAAAGAAAGAACGCGATGAGTGAGGGTAGGTCGCGGAGGAAATAGAGAAAGAAAAGAAAAAAAAAAGAGGTGAAAAGGGTGAAGCGAGAGGATATGCAGAAAGCAGACGAAGATAAGGAAGAAGAAGATTGAAGAGTACATTATTCCAGCGAGACTGAATTTCTTTTGAAGGTGGATGTTTAGAGGCGCTGTTGTTGTTGTTGTTGTTGTTGTTGATGATGTTGGAGTTGGTATTGCTGTCGATGTTGTTGTTGTTGATGTTGTTGTTGCTGCTGCTGTTGTTGTTGTCCCTGTTGTTGTTGCTTCCGCCGCCTCTCCCCTTTGAAGACATGTTTCCAGAGAAAAATTATCCTGATTAATATGTGGATCAATGACAGCAGAAGAAGCGGCGGCGACGATTCCACCAGAGGACCTGCCAGGGAACTGCTGCGCCCGAGACATGTTCAGGAAGGAAGATGAACCCCAGGCCTCACTGAGCGCTCCTGTCTCTTACTGGTTATTGGAATCGTGATATTAATTTATTACTTTCCTCAGGGCTGAAGAAGGTAAATTTGTATTGGCTTTGTTATTCTTTTTCCTCCTTCTTCCTCGCTTGTTATTTTCTATTTTTTTACTAGTTTTCATATAATTGTTCTATGCTGCTTTATCACTTTATCTCTTATTTTGTTCCATTTAATCATAAGAAATACATGTGCTGTATACGTGGGAAAGTATGGGAAATACACACACACACACACACACACACACACACACACACACACACACACACACACCTCACGCGGCCACCAACCAGACAGTATGTACACCGTATCATCACGTACACACAAGAGTGGACACATGAGCACAGTGACGACCCTTGTGTCATTAGTATTCCGCAGGCGACTTCCTAGTTGGCGAACACACACACACACACACACACACACACACACACACACACACACACACACACACACACACACACACAGACGACCCATGGAACACACACACCCACAGTGCAAAACAAGTGTAACATCCACACCATAAGAAATAGATGATACCAAGAAACCCACTTATTTCCCCTCCACACGCCACCTTCCCTAGTATAATACCGTGCTTTCCTCCTTCCCACCACTCACTCCTCCCCAACCCTCTCCACAAGGCGCCTCCTCCCCCGGTAATGCATATGTGAAGGGGATGTGTTATCTGTTTCCTCCCGCGAATTACTACCTCTGCTGCCCTTCCTCGACCCGACACAGGTACGTACGTAGACAGGTGCGTGTTGGCCGATTTCAGGTACAGGCAAGGAGAGGCGAGGCACCCAGTTCCCTCATGCCTTCCCTCCGTCCCTTCTCCCTCCCTCCCTTAGTCAGTCCACTGTGATGAGGTTGCAATGCCGGAAGGTGGTGGTCTTCGTGCTGTGTTTAACTGTGGGTCTGTTAATTTCCGGAGGGCAGGTAATAATTAGAGGCTGCCACTGGTGTCTCGTGTTGCCAGGTGTTGAGGGAGCGCCTGTCAGCATACCGAGGGGGAGAAAGTAGTAGTAGAGGAGGAGGAGGAGGAACTAGTGAAAAAAACCAGCGGAAGCACTTGAGGCTAATTGATTGATGGGTGAAAGGAGAGATGAGAAACGTGCAAGTACAAGGGAAAAAAAGAAAAAGCAAAAACAAGACTAGATGAAGAAGCTCTGAGGGGGGAAATTATGTACGTGCAAGGAAAGTGAGACATGAAGAGAGTGCCAAGAAAAAAGTGCTATATTCGTATTTTAAGGGATGAAAAAGGACGGAGGAGGAGGAGGAAGAGGAAGAGGAGGAGGAGGAGGAGGAGGAGGAGGAGGAGGAGGAGAAGGAGAAGGAGGAGGCAGCATAATAAAAAAACATTAACAATAGTACTATTTCTTAATACTACCGTAGTACTACCTTCTCTTTTCCATACAAGAGAGAGAGAGAGAGAGAGAGAGAGAGAGAGAGAGAGAGAGAGAGAGAGAGAGAGAGAGAGAGAGAGAGAGAGAGAGAGAGAGAGAGAGAGAGAGAAGTGAGAATAAACAAACCTCCACATTTCTTGGAAGGAGCCGTTTCATCGTTCAGAAATTTGGACGTCGCGTTGTCATCCTAAGCGTCCCCTCCTCCCCATCCTCCGTCCATCCTTTGATCTTTTCTTTTCTCCCTAAATCCTTTCCCTCCCTCCACACAGAACTTTCCTTAACCATTCCCTCCTCCCCCCCTCTCTCTCTCTCTCTTCTCTCTTTCTACTACAGTAAACACTTCTTATTTACAATCACTTTACTTCTTTTTGCCACTCATTGTTTCATTTTTTTCCTTATTTTGTTTCGCTCCTCTTCTCCTTCGTCTCTTTTTTGTCTCTCTGTTTGACTTACTTTCATTCCGCATCATTTTTTTCTCTCGTGGCCATTCGCTTCAGCTTCTGACTCATCTAGACTGTCTCCTCTCTCATAGCACTCTTACACTGCCCCATCTCCTCTGTAAACTCTATATCCCCCACACCAGTCTTCCCTTACTAACCTCCTTCCTCTTTAGTGCTCTCCCTTCACCCTACCACTGCTACTCCTCTTCTTCCTCTACTACTACTACTCTCTCTCTCCCTCCCTTCTTTCCCTCAACAACAAAGACTTGCCTCCCCTCCCCTCCCCTCCTCTGCTGGCACCACAAAGAATCCAAACGGACATACGAACAGACACACACAGGAACTGGCGAGACGAACTATTTCAACCCTCCCTCCTCCCCTCGCCGGCAACATCTCGAGGAAAGGACAGTTCTGGCTGCCTCCCCCCTGCATGACGGACGCTGGCGGGGAGATGTTTCGGAAAAATGTTAGGGGCACTCTTTCCTCCTCCCCCTCCATCAAGATCCTCGGCCATTGTTTTCACCCTTCTGGTCCCCAAGTTCATCGTGTTAATATCGCATCTCGCGCAACAACGGCTGATAAAAGACGAGGGAGGGAAGGAGGAAGGAGAAGCAAAGAGTGGTGAAGAGGAGAGGGGACGGCTTAGTAAGGGAGTAAAAACAAGAAATCGTGAGGGAGGATCCCAGACAGCTGGCCTCCCCGGACGCATCTAACCTTCGCAACACCGTCATGACATAACCTTAAACTGACTGGAACGCTCCAAGCCGGCAGATAATCGTATTTCTGCCCTCGCCTTTCTTCTCTCAGCCTCGCTCGTTCCCTCACTCTTTCTCCTCGGCCGGCCCAGCGCCAAGGGTTTGTTTACATTAGCGTCAGGCCAATATCCCGTCGCTCCCAAGTTTTCCTCGCCAGTGCCAGGACGAGAAGCGGCAAGGGGCGTCACGTGAGCGGTCAGCCGCGAAGACAAGACACTTGGCGTCCTTGATATGCGCCCGGAGTTCGTCCCATAAACGGCCTCGGCGCGGTGCTGCCACTCTCGTTAACTAGATTTAGTGTGTGAGGTCTTCATCGTGGCCAGTGTCGGGACGCCACCATGAATACATTATGAGTGCCAGCCTACACGAGTGCCAGTATCCGAGCGTTCAAGTTTATGATGTTTTCTTACGCCGTCAATGTGGTAACGACGGGCTCTGACTTTACTCCGAGAACCTTCTGAGGAAGCCGAGTAGCTAAATATATCCCCTTAATTGAACGTCGTGTGGTAGCGGTGTTATATCCTTAATTAATCTCCCCCAGACGTGCAACCCGATACCCTGGCGAGGGGCGGCAGGCTGGAGGCTGTGGGTGGCCGCGTGCCGGCTCCCGCTGGTGCCCCTGCCGCTCCCCAGCCGCCTGCTGCTCGCTATCACCGTCTCCAGCAGACGCCACAGATACATAACATCCAGGCTTGACGTAAACACATTTGACTGCCCTTTGTGCCGTGAACTATGGGCGTTCATAAATTTATTTTTGTGATGGCTGGAGAAGAGGGTTGGGCCGTATTTGAATGCACTTCTGGGAGCGATGCTTTACATCCTATCAGATAAATTGGCAACAACGACAGCGGCACCAATCTTCTCCTAAACACTGTTTCTGGTTTGCGTTTCATCCTTGGATGTGAAATATAAATATCCCGTTTTTTGTATTTATTCACACACGACCGTATCCAGTAATTCGTCCCCTGACTGCCGCGACGACGGGGAGTCACTGACGAGCCGGCAAGGCTGTCGAAGTCTGTCGTTCCCTGAGAGAAAGTTTGTGTAGCAGGAAGGGAGGAGACGCTGCTGTTCTCAGACACATAAATCAGCGGGCGACTCAGGAAACAAATGCTGCGCTTCAGAGTCGCGGAGCCATTCATCAGGCAGGTTTTTATGTCCTACTTTTTTGGTCATTTAGCCATAGCGAAACATATTGCTACCCATTTCCCATTATTCACTTGATTCGTCCAAGGAAAATGGGAAATCGAGTCAGATGGCGAACAAGGACCTTTTTTTATTTTCATTTGAGTCATCTGTCTTCACAGAGTAGAAAATCGACTTTTCATTAAATCTCTCCTTTTCCCCCGCGAACCACCGGAGCTGAACGCGAGCACTGTTTGGGCACCACGACCACCACCGCCTCGCTCACTGGCCCGCGAACACAACGCAACACAACACTTGGCCACCATAAACAGGAGTAATACTGATTTTCACACCTACTCCAACTAAAACAGCCACACCATATCCTAAACCAACAAATATCCAGCATATATGTCCATACAAAAAACACTAATACTAAATCAAACTTTAGTAATTTATATATTTTTATAATTTTTGTGGTGAATATCAATTAGATTCAGTTTTACTATACCCTACATTAATAATTACGACCTTTCGCTTCGATAATATATCTTAATCAAAACACTATGAGAACTGCCATGTTAGTTACGGTTTAATATTAGGTCGAGTTAATTAATGTATTTAATCTATTCACGTCAAGAAGATGTCACCCACTTGAAGCAACTAAGTAACTATGTGGCTCATTTCAGACCTCATCCCTGCGTCCTCTTGCCCTGTTGCCCCATTACAGTGCTATTCTGTGCTATTCTGGCCTCGTTTTCTCGCCCCACGGACAGCAGCACTTCTTGCACCTCTCAACCCACCCTTTCCTCCTGTCTGCCGCTGAGTCATGGCCACTTGTATAATTTTGTTACCAACTCATTAAAACTTCTAAGTATTTTCAGTGGGTGGTGCACTTTCCATTAAACAGACCCACCTCGACTTGGTCTGTCTTATTTCATCATGTTCTTTTTTTATATATATGCCTTTTCTTACGTGTATGTCTGTTTGTATACTTTTGTCTTGATCTGGTTGTTATCTATCTATTTGTGTGTGTGTGTGTGTGTGTGTGTGTGTGTGTGTGTGTGTGTGTGTGTGTGTGTGTGTGTGTGTGTGTGTGTGTGTGTGTGTGTTCAGTCCTGTTTGCTTGTGAGTCCGTTTCCGTTCCTCCTCTCCCATCTCTCATCTCTCTCTCTCTCTCTCTCTCTCTCTCTCTCTCTCTCTCTCTCACACACCAGCACCAAATCTACAGCCGCATCTCTTCAGTGCCATTTACTTTAGCCCTTCTCACAACCTTTCTTGCTCTCTCTCACCTCCCCTTCCTTCTTCACTAACCGCCCCGGCTGCACCATTTCTTCGCCCCCACACGTCTGCCATCGTCCCAACAGGTGTCTCGTCCCAGACTCCGAGAAAGTAAGTATCGCCCTCAAGGAGTCATTTGGCGCCAGTTAATAAAGGGTTCCTGCGGCGCTAACTTCCTCCATCCTTCCCCAGCAGGCAGGTCGTCCCTCACCACGGCTAACTGAGTATCACAAAAAGCAGACTCTCCACTGTTTACAAAGTAGGGATTATGTTTGTTTTTTTCCTTGTTTGTCTTAATTTTTCATGCTTTATTTTTCCTGGTTTGAATAATTTTTCGTTCTGCGTTTCTTTTATTTCATCCTTTGTTTCGGTGTTCGTTTTTTATTTTGATGGTCCTTATTTTCCTCGCTCATCTTCTTTTAGAGATTTAGATGAAATTTTTACTAATGCCCTAAACATAACAAAAGCTTTTGATAGATTCTGCACAAAATCTTAATTTTCAAAGTACCCTCCTACGGATTCTATCCTTCTCTCCAGAACTTCATCTCAAGTTTCCTATCTAAAAGTTCAATTGCTGCTCTCTTAGACAATCACAGTTCTTGGATCACCTGAAGATCCGCCACCCCTGGTTATTTCAAGCCTAACTACATCAAGCCATGGTAGGCTTGGGTAGGTTTGGTTACTACAAAAGCCTAGCCTAACTTAACCTAACTTAAACTAAGCTAACCAAACCTACCCAAGCCTACCATGACTTGATGTAGTTAGGCTTGAAATAACCAGGGGTGGCGGATCTTCAGGTGATCCAAGAACCCGTGTAAAGTTACCAACTGAAAAGGGGGAGATGAAAATAATTGGTTGAGACAACTCAGAACACCAAACTTCATAGAAGTTGTTTTAGCTTGAGATAAGATATGAAGTTTCCATTTAAGGTAATAAAATAATAAAGGAGAAACCGAGGATATTCCGTGTAGAGTAGGGAGACATTTAAGTGTCACTTTAGAAGGGATATTTGTCTGGAAGTTCGTGTTGAGTTGATAGATGGAAGAATTGAGTTTTTGAGACAATATTGCAATACTAAGTTTGTTGTACTCAAATGAATAAAAAAAGAGAGAAAAATTAAAAGTCGGGCGCTCTGTGGCTTCCCTGCGTGATCTGTTCACTTCCTGAAGGATTGGTTATTTATGAAAAAAAAAGTGCAGAGTAGTATCATCTGCACAGGAGTGGATAGGACAAGAATTTTCATATAGATCATTTACGAATAATAGGAAGAGAGTTGGTGACCGAACAGAACCCTGAGGAACACCACTGTCCATAGATTAGGGGGAAGAACTGGGATCACCTGAAGATCCGCCACCCCTGGTTTCTTTATTCGTCCATTTATAGAATATGTTTCACATGTATGGAAGGGAGTTCAACTCATATTGTGGTTTATACACGGTGAAATCATAAGATTTTCGTTTTATCAACTCTTCTTCTCTTAATTGACTATCTTCAGCCACTTTAAAATTCATATTTGTCCAGTAGTTGATTCTTAGTGAAATCTTGTGTTGAAAGGGAAAGTGAATATATTAAATGAAGAGACCCCATACACTTTACTCAGCATTGCTCTCTCAATCCTACATTGATTAATATGCAAAGAATGTGTAACCCATACTTTTTTTTGGGGAATGGATAGGACATTACCATTATTCCAGAAAGAGAGAACAAAATTTACTTTGGCGCCAGTTAATAAGGGTTCCTGCGGCGCTAACTTCCTCCACCCTTTCCCAGCAGGCAGGTCGTCCCTCAACACCGCTAACTGAGTATCACAAAAACCAGACTCGCCACTGTTTACAAAATAGAGATTATGTTTTTCCTTGTCTGTCATAACTTTTCACACTTTTTTCCTTGATTGTCTAGTTTTCCATCCAGCATTTCCTTAATTTTCTTTTGTATTTTGTTTCAATGTTTGTTTGTACTCTAATACTCTTCATTATTCTCCCTTGGTTATACTTTCTACACTTCTTCTCAAGTTAATTTATGGTTCCTTTTGCTTCACGATTCCTTAACTTTATATTGAAGTTTTATATTTTGATACAATTTTTTTCTATTTATTTTAATTTATCTATTTTTTTTATTCTATGACTTTCAACATCCTGTATCATTTGTTTTCTTTTTATTTCTTTTACTTTATTTCGTCCACCTGCAATTTTCTACTGCTCTTTATGCACTATTTTTTTCTTTACATTCTTTATTTTTGTCGTTTTGTTTCCTCTATATTCTTCATTCGTGTGGTAGCGGTGGCAACATAATGAAAATAATCACGCTAATAAGGCGTTTCTTCCAATTTACATTATATTACCTTTAACGAATCGAATTACACTGGAGCTTTGAACAGGTTGAGGATGCTAACAAGTTCATGTGTTGTTTACAACGATGAATAAAATGAATAATATATAATGTATGATTAGTGTTATTAAAGCAAGGAATAGCCATCACTTCTGACAACACTGGTATCTTTGCTCCTGCTTTGTCTGGGAACACTGGTACCTTTGCTTCTGCTTTGTCTTTTTCACTGTTTACCGCATCGCATACTCTGTGATTGGATTTTGAAGCTGTGGTACCTAAAATTATGGTAAATATTAAAGAACAAATGAATGAATAAGAAATACATGAAATAAGTTAAATAATCAAATGGGAAAAAAAAAATACCGCCACCTGGCCCATCACATCTTATATCTTGGCCACTGGGAGCTTGACTGTACAACAATAGACCTCTCTGATCGCTGCAGGAGAGCATCACAAACTACTAAGAGAAATGCGACTCATATACTTTGTCACGCTCACTCCAGCAGTATCCAGAATTCATATTTGTCAAGTAGTTCATTCTTTGTGTAATTTTTAGTGTTGAAATGGAAAATTAAATAAAAAAGATGTATAATCACGATTTATAACTAACTAGGCATCCTCCACTTTACTCAGCATTGCTCTTCCAATCCATGTCCTTTAAACTCCTCGAGAATTTGTAAGTCAACTCCTTCACGAGTGGAAGAGAGAGAGAGAGATAGATAGATAGATAGATAGATAGATAGATAGAGAGAGAGAGAGAGAGAGAGAGAGAGAGAGAGAGAGAGAGAGAGAGAGAGAGAAATTTAAAACGTGGAGGAGAGGAGATGAAGGGATGTAAAGAGAGGGAATAGGGAGGGGAGGAAGAAGAGAAAGGAGAATAGAGGGAGAGAGGAGAGGGAGAGGAGGAGAGAGGAAGAGAGAGAGAGAGAGAGAGAGAGAGAGAGAGAGAGAAAATCTACTATTAGTATTCTGTATCAAGTAACACACACACACACACACACACACATACACACACACACACACACACACACACACACACACACACACACACTCATCACAGGTGCAAGTACTATTACAACATCTATTAATTAATCAACACTCCTCATTGGCTTTAAACACCACACAGCGTGCAGTTACATTTAATTAAAAAAACAAGAGCAAACCAAAACAAGGTGAGAAATAGAAACAAAAAAGAGTCACCCACTTCTTTCTCATCACGACACAAGAAACCTGAAAGCGGGTAATTTCGCGTCCACACTCTACCAATTTGGCTCCAAACGACAACTTCCTCTTCCTGCACCAACTCGGTCAGGTGTTGCCCATGTAATTATGTCCGGTGTGCAGGAGAGCAGAGCAGCCTCGTATGTAGTACCTGTGTATCTATCCATCTATCCATCTATCTATCTATCTATCTCCGGCAGTTCGTCTACTTCAACCTGGCATGAATGTGGCTACGAGTCTGTATCTGTCAGTCCACCTGCCCATTTGCCTGTCCGTGTGTCCGTGCGTCCGTCCTTTTCCGTGTCCATCTGTTTCAACTTGTTGCTGTTATGAAGGTTTTTTTTATATTTTCTTTTACATTTAGTGCACATTTTTGCTTCACTGTCTGTCTATCTGTCTGTCGGTCGGTCTCTCTCTCTCTCTCTCTCTCTCTCTCTCTCTCTCTCTCTCTCTCTCTCTCTCTCTCTCTCTCTCTCTCTCTCTCTCTCTCTCTCTCTCTGTGTGTGTGTGTGTGTGTGTGTGTGTACGAACGCGCGCCATTACAATCAATAACACCTCCGAAAAATTAACTTTCTTCTTAACCTTTCAATCACTACATACAAACAAAAATACTCGTACATACTTACAGCACCTCTCTCTCTTCTCTCCATCTGCTTTCCTCACATTCCCTTCCTCTACCTTTCCCTTCCCTTTTACTTCCTGCCACTGAGCACCTCATTGTAATAAGACCAACCCAACCACACACGTATTAAGTAACTGAAACTAATTGTGAGACTACAGCTGCGTACCGCCAATGCATCGGTCTAAATGACAACTGTGGGTGGAGTGCGGGACCGGGAATGAGATGAAAGGGCGTGAAGTAGGGCGGGGTAGGGCAGGGCAGTGGGTGGATGGGGAGGGTAAGTGTGGGAGTAGAGAGTATATCAGGAATGCAGATGATTGAGATGGTGATGAGAGTTCTAGCAATGTTATGTTAGTGATGGGAACGAGGTAGAGGAGGGAGGGAGAGAAAGATGAAGGTATGGGGGAGGGGAAATTTGAGGGGATGAAAAGATAAAGATGAAGCGTTAAGTATATGTAGAA
>CM035196.1:10293596-10294896 GCA_020233015.1 Callinectes sapidus | reverse complement strand
GAGAGAGAGAGAGAGAGAGAGAGAGAGAGAGAGAGAGAGAGAGAGAGAGAGAGAGAGAGAGAGAGAGAGAGAGAGGGCGAGGATTGGGGCTGTCAGATAAGGGAGAAAGTGGCATGATTGGCTTAGTTGTGAGAGGAGGGTTGTAATTAGTGGGACTGGTTGTTGTTGTTGTTGTTGTTGTGGTGGTGGTGGTGGTAGTGGTGGTGGTGGTGGTGGTGAAGGTAGTAATGATGTGAAAGATCATCACTAACATGGCTAACAGAGTAAATAAACCACGGGCAAAAAAACAAAAAACAAAACATATACTCTCTAAAAAAATACATATACAGAAAAGCTGAAGAAAAAAAAAATCCCCCAGAAAATAAACAAAAGCTTATATATATTTTCCAAGCGTGTTTATTTTCTACTCACTTAACATTCCGCATCATTTACGAACGGCCTACATTTACTCGCCCACTCGTATATCCCTCTGCCTGTCCGCCTTAACTGCACCAAAAATATCATTGCGCGCGGGTTTTCTTGGCCGTCACTGTCTGTAAAAGCAAACAAAACCTCCCTTCTCTGCTACTCAACCGCACTGATAAGTTTACCTTGGCCAAGAAGACGACTCCTTTCAGCCTCCATCCTTCCCTCCCTTTCTCCTACCACCTGCTGCTCCTCCGTCAGGTCATAGGTGCTCCCCTTCGCCAGGTGTGCGTAGGGAGGTGTTTACTGCCCCGCCCCGGCCATAGGAGGACGCTGAGCGAGAGTTCGATGCGCCAAACGAAGCTACAGTTGTCACTTTGAGGTTTTTACGAAGCGAGGTGTGAGGCGAGAGGCTGATAAAATGAAGAGACAGCGAAGTGTTTGCCAGTAAACTGTTGTAAACACACGTATATATGTATTTATTTTTTCTGTTAGTGGAAATGTGGTAATGTAGGAAGACTATTTTTGCGAATTAAGAAGTACTTATTTTTCTTGTTTCCTCTCTCAAATTCTCGATCTAAATCAGTGTAGTGTCCCCACAGATATTCTTAATTTTCCAAACATTTCCTTCAAATTTCGTGTTTGTATTCACCACTTTTGACTTTTGACTCACACCTTTCTTTTTCCTGGTTAGCTTTTGGTCCGTGTCTTTCTTCCACGTTTTAATATTCAGCCGCGTCCCTTTCCTGCTGCTTTGCCAAGGCAGGTGAGAGTGTGATGACGGCCACCTCTGCGACCCTTTTATCGTTACTTTTACGCCTCCACCTTCAGTGTGAACAAGGCGCTCTGTTTCGGAGGAAGAGGAAAAAGGGCAAGATGAGGAGGCAGAGGAGGT
>CM035196.1:10278596-10288596 GCA_020233015.1 Callinectes sapidus | reverse complement strand
CCTATTTTTCCTTCCTCTCTGCCGCCATTTCTTCCTCTTTTTTTTTTTTCTCAAGGTATTTTTTTCTCACCTTTTTTCTGTTTAATAAGTCAATGTTTTTGCCTCTCCATCCCTGATCCAACCTCCAAGACGCACCCCGTCCTTTCTCCTCCTTTTTCTCCCTTTCCTGCCTTCCCTTAAATTACCCCCTGCCTCTACCGCGTCCTTCCTTTCACCTCTTCCTTCTCCGTAAGTCATCTTCCTTGTTGTATCTTCCCTCCATTCCTCCGTATCGATATCCTCACCTTGTCCTTCTGCACTATAAGCTCTCTCCCACCTTCCTTCCTCTACTTCCTTCAGTCCTCTTCATCCCTCACCCGCGCTGCTGTCACGTTAGAAGGATTTGACTGTGAGACTGCGAGTTATCTTTAATCAGAGGATGACGAATAACGTGTTTTAATGTTCTCTTTTATCTGCTCACACTCACAAACACAAACACACACACACACACACACACACACACACACACACACACACACACACACACACACACACACACACACACACACTCAGAGGATGAAAAGAAAAAGTGGAGAGAAAGAAATCACATAATTTTCCTCTTTCTCTTTTCTTAATCTTTTCTCCTTTTGACGTTCTTGACCGCAACGGAATGACAAGGTACAAGTTTCTCATGTAAAGGACGTTTTCTTAGTCATGAGAGGAGGAAGAGAAGGATACAAAGGAAAACGCGAAAGAAATATGAGCTTTTAAAGTAAAAAAATATATACTTAGGCTGAGACCAAAAAGAGATGGAGAAAAAAAGTAATAAAACACTATGTATATTATCACCTTTCTCGGCAATATTCAAAAGGAAATGTAACGAATATGTGAGAAGAAAAATAAGAAGAAAAGCGTATATTGTGAATATGCGAGAAAGAAATATGAAACATAAAAGGTGATAAAAGAATAGAATCGTATTTCACGCTGAAGCAAGGCACTGACACGGAAAAATGTGAGTAAAAATTGTAAGAAGAGCAAGAGCAAGAAAGAAGGCGGAAATAAATAGTGATATATATATATATATATATATATATATATATATATATATATATATATATATATATAGATATATATATATATATATATATATATATATATATATATATATATATATATATGAAAATGTAATTGATACGTTAGGTGAATGAATGAATAATAGTTTAAGAAGAGGTTACCAGACCATTACACTCACACACACACACACACACACACACACACACACACACACACACACACACACACACAGAGAGAAAGCCTATCAAGAGACATAAATTATACACGCAGGCGTCCTCATAAAATAATTTGCGTTCTGCATGATTTATGGACACCTGACGTTCTTAGGTTACGCCCTTCAATATGCATGAGGAGGAGGAGGAGGAGGAGGAGGAGGAGGAGGAGGAGGAGGAGGAGGCGGAGGAGAAACCAACTTGTAAATATACTGATATAAATACTTAGAAAGAAAAAGCTTCAAAAGTAAAGAAAACATTAAATAGTTGAGAGAGAGAGAGAGAGAGAGAGAGAGAGAGAGAGAGAGAGAGAGAGAGAGAGAGAGAGAGAGAGAGAGAGAGAGAGAGAGAGAGAGAATAACATATATACAAAACCAGTACATAAACAAATCCACAAAATCAAACAACCTTACCTATAATTTCACACACACACACACACACACACACAAACACACACACACACACACACACACACACACACACACACACACACACACATCAACCTTCCCCATACAATCCACCGCAGAACCCTTCCTCCCATACACCAGTGATTACAGGTGCGTGGGAGGGAGAGAGAGGGAGAGGGAGAGAGAGAGAGAGAGAGAGGGAGAGGGCGGGAGCGACGGCAGGTGTATTGGGAACTTTATTGCTGCAGGCGTTTCTGTGCAGGTGATGTTGAAGGGGAGGTGAGGGGGTGGTTGGGGGAGGAAGGGGAGGTGAGGGGGTGGCTGGGGGGAGGAAGGGAAGGGAGGCAGGGGGGGGTAAACATGTAGTATAGCACTGTCTATTCCCCAGGGATTTGATAGATGGGCGTGATGTGCCCTGCCTATACATCTGTGTGTGTGTGTGTGTGTGTGTGTGTGTGTGTGTGTGTGTGTGTGTGATGGGAGAGGATGCAAGTTGGCGTAGAAAAAAGTAATGGAAGTGTATGGAAGGTTTGTGGGGCGTGATGATGTAATGCAGGAATGAGAGGAGGAGGAGAAGGAGGAGGAGGAGGAGGAGGACAAGGAGGAGGAGAAGTAGGCTGCGGTAAAAGTAAGGTCTGAGAAGGAGGCGGCTGGGAAAGGAAGAAGGAAAGAATGGGACGTGCAATGAGGCCATAGAAGAAGGAGGAGGAGGAGGAAGAGGAGGAGGAGGAGGAGGAGGAGGAGGGGGAGGAGGAGAGGGGGGGCAGCCGCAACCTCTGTCCGCGCCGCATATCACCACACAGCGGCAGGACAGCGACGCCCACTACGAAGCAGGTGGCAATTTTTTCTCATATGGTTGGTTAAATGGGACTCAACCCCCTCTTCTCCCCCTCCAATACTCCCCACCCCTCCCTATCCTCCCCACCTCCCACCCCTGACCCCCCATACCTCCGTCTGTCCCTCTTTATCTTCCCCCCCCCCCTTTCCTCCACTGCACGCCTCCCCGACCCGCGTTCTCGTCTCCGCCACATCCTGTCCGCGGCATTATATTGAGAGTAATGCAGCGCGCGGCCGATACCTGCCCGTGACTCGTGACGTAATGGCGTGTGTGTGTGTGTGTGTGTGTGTGTGTGTGTGTGTGTGTGTGTGTTAATCAGAGGCTGGCCACTCTTACGTCACTGTCAAGGAAAAGAAATGTGTGTGTGTGTGTGCAGAGAGAGAGAGAGAGAGAGAGAGAGAGAGAGAGAGAGAGAGAGAGAGAGAGAGAGAGAGATTCATATTCTTGTTACTATTTTTTCATTATCACAATCTCAATTTTGTAAAGCTATCTCTCTCTCTATCTTTCTATCTATCTATCTGTTTATCTATCTATCTATCTATCTATCTATCTATCTATCTATCTATTTGACACACAAAACCATCCACCCACACACATCAACCCACCCCACCACCCACACGCTTATCCACCCACCCATCACCCTCCCACACACACACACACACACACACACAAACACACAGTCCCGTGATCACACCTAGACACACGCGGCGTCGGAAGGAAAATCTAGCAGACATGGAGGTGAATTAATCCTCTTGTAACCTACGTGACTAGAAGGAAACCCCCGGCAAACACACACACACACACACACACACACACACACACACACACACACACACACACACACACACACACACACACACACACACACACAGGAAGGAAAAAGAGAGAGATAAAAAAAAAATCGTGAAAAAAAAGTGAAAAATACTCTTTGTCGACGTTTCGTGCTCGACTCTCCACCTCAAATTCCGGACAAGACTCGACAAGTGACGTCACAAAAAGCCGGGTTACTAATCCACGGGTGGCGAGAGAGAGAGAGAGAGAGAGAGAGAGAGAGAGAGAGAGAGAGAGAGAGAGAGAGAGAGAGAGAACACGGGGTCAGGAGGGAATTCGGGGGGAAGGGGGGCAGGGGAGCGAAAAAAAAAGAAAGAAAAGAAAAACGGAGCAAACACGTACAAAATTCCATGTGTGGCCATCGTGTGTTTTATTTCTCTCTTTTTTTTTATTCCCTTCCCTTTTCCTTATGGTGTTATTGGCTCTGCTACAGCGAAATGGAACTTGCTGTGTGTGTGTGTGTGTGTGTGTGTGTGTGTGTGTGTGTGTGTGTGTGTGTGTGTGTGTGGGTGTGATGGTGGTAGTGAGGAACAGGGGTGGGGGGGGGACGTGGATGGGGAGAGGATGGGGAGAGGATGGGAATGTGATGTGTTGGGGACGGAAAAATAAGGTAAGGGTTGTGGAGAGAGGTAACAGATGGGTGGGGGGTGGAGGGAGATGGAAGGGGAGGGACGGGGAGGGGTGCTGGAGGTTTGGTATGGCAGCGAAAGGTGATTTGAGGTCGTGGGTGAAGGGAAAAAAAAAAGTGTAACTCCATCGACTGATGAGAAACTGATGAAAATGAGGAGGGAGACGAAGGAGAAGGATAAGGAAGAAGAGGAAAGTCGCGGATGATTGAATACTGACAATAAAGAAAAAGAAGAACAAAACACGAATAAAAATAAACTTAAAACAAAACCAACCCATTAAACAAAACCAAACTCCCACTTGTATCGAGAACTAAAAGAACAAATACATAAAAAAAAAAATAATATACTGAAGGCAGAAAAGAAAGAAAAAAAGAAATAGGGAAATAGAAACAAATATAATAGAATAAATACATAAAACAATAATACACTGAAGGCAGAAAAGAAAAAAAGAAATAGGGTTATATGAGTGGTAATGAAAAAAAAAAAAAAAAAACTGGGATCAAAGGTGGGTAGAGATGGAGGTGCGTGAGATGGAGGGAGGTGGGAGGGGAACGAGATTAATAGAGCGAGTCCAAGCCAAGCAAAGGTGGTGGTGGGGAGTGGCGGGTGGGAAGTGTTGGCGTCAGAGTGGTAAATGTGGATGAATGTGGAGTGGTGATTGAGAAATGGTGAATGTGGAGTAATGAGTGTGGAATGTATGAGTCAGAAAAGAGGGCCAAGGAGGAGAAGAACCACGGAGGAGGTGGATGTGGAATGGATGAATGTGGAGTGGTGAATGTGTAGTGGTGAGTGTGGAGTGGTGAATGTGGAGTGATGAGTGTGGAGTGTAGTCGTCAGAAAAGAGGGCCAAGGAGGAGGAGAACCAGGGAGGAGATGGATGTGATGTGGATGAATGTGGAGTGGTGAATGTGTAGAGGTGACTGAAGAATAGTGAATGTGGAGTGATGAATGTGGAGTGTAGTCGTCAGAAAAGTATGACAGGAAGGAGAAGAACCAGGGAGGAGATGGATGTGATGTGGATGAATGTGGAGTGGTGAATGTGTAGAGGTGACTGAAGAATAGTGAATGTGGAGTGATGAATGTGGAGTGTAGTCGTCAGAAAAGTATGACAGGAAGGAGAAGAACCAGGGAGGAGATGGATGTGATGTGGATGAATGTGGAGTGGTGAATGTGTAGAGGTGACTGAAGAATAGTGAATGTGGAGTGATGAATGTGGAGTGTAGTCGTCAGAAAAGAGGGCCAGGGGGAGAGGAAAGCCAGCGAGGAGGGAGGGGGGGGAGAGGTCAGGTAGAAGGAGGGCCAGGAAGGAGGTGCATGAGGGGGGGCGTCAGGTAGGGGGTGGGCCAGGCACGCAGGTCCGGGTGCCAATCTGGTGTGTGTGTGTGTGTGTGTGTGTGTGTGTCTCGACCCTACCGGAGCTGCCTGACAAGACGCTCATTTTCCATCACACACTTTTATTTTCTTACACTTTTAGGGGTTTTTACCTTTTCTTTACCCTTTCTCCCGTATATTTTCAACCTTTTTTTATTTTTATTTCTATTTTTTATTATCATTTTTTTTTACCATGTACCTTTAACACTGCGAGCTTGATTGACGTTCTATTTCCTGCCTGGCAAAACTCCCGGTAATGCTCCTTAATTCACGTGAAGCTTAATAACGTTTCGTCAGTCAATAAATACCTTCATTATTCCATTTCGAAAACTTCAGGTGTCCCTTTTTTTTTTAATTTTCTTTACTCGAGTGTAGAGTACAAATTACTTCACCACTTGTTCAATCAGATTTCTTCCCTGTTTTTCGTATTAACTTGACTAAAACCTGATATTTTTTTCCTCTCTCTCTCTCCCATAAGTGTGGGATACGAATTACTCCACAAACATCTACTTAAAAAAAAAAAAAAAAAAAAACTGGCCTCCCGCAATATTCTTTAAGATTTATATGTGCTCTCCTACTCACACACCACATCCTTAATTCCCTCGCATAAAAAAATACTATAAAAACTCCCCACTCATTTCTTCATCCACGTGGTGTAATTTACAACTCACTCGACCAACGCTTCGCTTTTTCTATCACACTGAACCTCCCGACCCTCTATTTATTTGGCCACACGCTTTGCTTTACTGCTGCTATCGACCACTCCTTGCTTTTTTACTCTATTAATAATCGCCCTCTTTCTATTGTGTAGTTCTGTGTATTACCTCCCTGTAATGTATTCCCCGTGAAACTCTCGTTCTGTCCCCTGCACGCCAACCCTTTTAAGCTTACGTATATACCCACTCTAATGTCTCGCTTCATTCAATATTTACTGGACATGCACGCACATACACAACGCAAATACGGAAAGTTAAAGATTATCCATAAAATCCGGTAGGTGCATTGTAATCTTTTCCATCCCCTCCCCTCCCGCCTCCCTTTCTTTCTTTCTTTCTCTTTCTCATTTCCCCCACACCGCGCATGGACGGGGGTGAGGCAGGGGAGGGAGGGAGGGAGGACAGGGATGGAGGTAGGGAAGCCTGTTGTCTATGGACCTGCCACCCTTTCCCTTCGGCCCCTAACAGCCATAGACTCCACGTGTAGCACCAAACAAGCACGTCTGATGGCCCCAAATCCTGACAAGCTGACTCCCCTCAACCTTTAAAAATTAATTAAAACCGCGCCACCGAAGCCGTAATGAAACGCTACACTAGAGTTGAAATGAGGACTGAAAGTGTTATTGTGGCTTTTTTGAGGGGGAGAGACTGCGAGGGTGCAAGATGTGTGAGGTGGGGAGGGGTGGTGTGGGAGGGTGGAGAGGTGGTGGAGAGAAAGGAAGGGAGGGACTTGTGGGTAATTGTGTGGGTGGGTGCGTGATAAATAAGTGAGACGAGGAGGTGAGGAACAATAAGGCAAGCAAAACGGACAAAGAGATGAAACAAGAGGCAGGTGTGCAAAGGTAAAGAAAGCACTTGGTAACCTGATCTTTGCTTACGCCATTTTCTCTTTCCGTCTCCCTCCTCATGTCTTTCCTTCGTTTCTTTCTCTCTTAGACCATTCGTCTCCTCCCTGTTCCCACCACTGTCTTTAATCCCTCCTCCCATATCCAGTACCCTCCCCCTCCACCTCCTCCTCTTCCTCTTCCTCACAAGCAAACTCAAAACCAAAGCACCATACAGACCAAATCCTCACACAATCGTTTATTCAATGAAAAATCCATCTGCACAAATAAACACTAAATCTCCAGCCAATCCTCCTTGAGTCCTCCTTATACAATAGCCCCCCTTTGTAATCACCCCCAATCCCTCCCTTTGCTCCCTTCCCTTCCTCGGGGTCATAATGGGTCAGGTGGAGGCGGTGAGAGAGTGACCTCCATTCTTCTTGTGGACGGGTCTTATTATTGTCCCCACGAGCAGGTCAGGTCAGGTCACAAGCGCCCGGGGTGAAAGGTCACGTCGATTCACTACTGCTTGGTGCTCACTGCTGCCTGATGAACGGTCTATGAAGGGAAAGGAAGGTAGGTAGGGAGGGAGGGAGGGAGGGAAAGGGGGAAGGGGGAGGGAGAAAGGGAGGGAGGGAGAAAGGGAGGGAGAGAAAGGGATAGGGTGAGAGGGACGAGTACGCTTTATTAGTGTTTTGTCCCTTTGTCTGCCTAAATCTTTTGTTTGTTTTCCTTTGTTTTATTATTTGATGTTGTTTATTTTGTTTACATTTTGTTTTGTATCAGTTCTTATTTTGTTATTAAGTGTTGATTATGTAGATTTATGTTTAATGACTTTTTCCACTGCAGTCAGACACACACACACAAACACTCACACACTCACACAGAAAGATCAAGCAAATCTATTACAATTTCATTCCAATTCCACCTTTCTCCTTGATTATTATGAAGAAAGAGCAGACAAACGATAACAGTGATCATAACGGTGACGGTGATTAAGACGAGGCTGATAACGATGGCCACGATAACAATTCTCTCTGTGGCGTTCACAGTGAGGAACATAACACGATTATTACCGGTACCAGCCATCGCACATTATCACCCCCGCCATCACTTCTATCGCTCCTGTCATCACCGTCCCTATTATCACAATTTCATCCCTATCATCACCATCACCTGAGCGTGAAGAGATAAATCCAGGTAAAGTGGCCAGTTCAACCTGAAGAAGGCAACCACCCATAACCCTTCACCCTAACCCCCACCCCCCCTTCCCCCACCACCAACACAGCCACCCACAACTAAGTGTCGCCCGCGTTACCACCACCACCACCACCACCACCACCACCACCACCACGAGAGCGTACCAATGTGTTAAATCCTGACAAATTTATGAGGCCGTTCACCTTACTGATTATTTGTCCCCGTAGTGATGAGGACGACGAGAAGAAAGGGGAAGAAAAAGCATGAAAATAAGGATAGGGCTGATGGTGATGATGAGGATAAAGGAGGAGGAGGAGCAGGAGTGTGATAGGGAAGGGGAGGAGGAAGAGGAAGAGGGGGAGGAAGGGGAGGAAGAGGATGCGGCTACATAGGCTGCGGTGAAACTAACGAGTGGGGAAGAGACGGGTGGGAAAGGAAGGAGGAAAAAATGAGGCGTGCAGTAAGGCTAGTAAAGTAAGGATTTGCCGGGGGAGGAGGAGGAGGAGGAGGAGGAGGACAAAGACGAGGTCGAGGATGAAAAGGACGAAGAGGAAGAGAATTATGCATATTAACACTAAAATATTTTCTGTTCTATTCATATGCACAACTATTTAGATAAAATTTAGAATCATAACCTGCACAACTACTTAAAAGATACAAAATGCATACGTAAGAAAAAGCTAATTTAGATACGAGAGAGAAGGAAAGTGATGAGGTAACACAGGAACATGAGGAAAAAAATAGGCCATGATATAAACATAAGCATTAAAAAAAACGATAGAAAAAAACAAAAATCTTTAATAAAGCAAAAAAAAAAAAAAAAGATGAGGTAACACAAGGAACATGAGGAACAAAAATGGACAATGATATAAACATAAGAATTAAAAAAAAGATAGAGAAATATAAAAAAAAATCTTTAATAATGCAAAAAAAGTAGAATATCACGAGACAAAGCACGACCAAGGCACACACACACACACACACACACACACACGGCGTTCCCCAAGGAGCTCTACTTATTTCCAGTCTCCAGGCACAATGCGACTCCTAAGGGCCTTCCAATTAGTGCCCGCGTGCCTGCGTGTTGTGTGTGTGCGTGTGTGTGTGTGTGTGTGTGTGTGTGTGTGTGTGTGTGTCCCACGTGTGCAAGGACACCTCATTACCACCAAAAGTACCTTCATATATATTTTCCTCTCTCTCTCTCTCTCTCTCTCTCTCTCTCTCTCTCTCTCCGTCTCTCTCTCTCTCTCTCTCTCTCTCTCTCTCTCTCTCTCTCTCTCTCTCTCTCTCTCTCTCTCTCTCTCTCTCTCTCTCTCTCTCTCATTATCCTTCCGTCTCTTCCTTCCGCTTCCTTTTTCTTCTATTTTTTCCTTCCTTTGTCTTTTATCGTCTACATTTTTTTTTCTTCCTGTTTCGTGGAAGACAAATTCCAGTGATAAAAAATGTTTACCCACAACACACACACGCACGCACACACACACACACACACACACACACACACACACACACACACACACACGCAAGCGCTTTTCTCTGCAATGTCACAGTTATAAAATATGTGGAAATGTTAAGGTGCTAAAAAATGATACTAAAAAAATGAGATAAAATATTATATCTAAAAAACACGACACAAAGAAAGACGAAAAAAAAAAAAAAATGGAAAAGACATTATTATAATTAAGAGAGAAATAACAAGGTAAAATAAATATATTTACTTACAGTTTCAGTTAAAAAATGCAAAAATAATGAGTAAACTTGAGAACAGTAGAGAACACACACACACACACACACACACACACACACACACACACACACACACACACACACACAGATAAACGTAATATATAACACTGAATGATAAGGAGAAAGTAGGGTACTCTCTCTCTCTCTCTCTCTCTCTCTCTCTCTCTCTCTCTCTC
>CM035196.1:10138625-10143105 GCA_020233015.1 Callinectes sapidus | reverse complement strand
TCTCTCTCTCTCTCTCTCTCTCTCTCTCTCTCTCTCTCTCTCTCTCTCTCTCTCTCTCTCTCTCTCTCTCTCTCTCTCTCTCTCTCTTGAAGCACAAACTCTGACACATTTTTCCAAGATTTGATATCCAGCAAAGCATCACGTTACTCGTCTGACTTTGTTCGTGTTACTCAGTTTGTTTAGCGCACAGAAACAGACGACATACCTCACTGTGTTTCTCTGCGCCATTACTGAGCCTTTCTGTGTCCCTGGACTTACTTTCCTCAAGAGCTACTCGGCTACTTTTCTCTGTGTAAGTAAAATTAACTGTTTTTTTTTTTTTATGTAAGAGGGGGAAGTTGGCCATGAGCAACACATACAGTTCAAGGAAAGGCCCACCAACTTGCCAGTCCCCTTCAAGGTTCAGGAGAATTAGCCAAAAGACAGGAAAAAAATATTGAAGTCTTCCTCTTGAGTCATAGGAAGTTGGAAATATAGAAGCAGGTAGGGAGTTCTAGAGTTGTGGTCTGTGTTAGTGGCATTACAGTTCTCCTCCATCAAGTAAGTGCGCAGACTAACGCTGTGGAATTGCAAGCCGATAAATTGCTGGAATACTTAATGAATGTGTAATTAGACCAATAGTGTTAATGCTTTTCCTTTGTTGTTTGGTCTAATTTGTAGCCTTTGGCGTGAGTGATTGTATTTACATTAACGCTTTTCTGTTGCAATCTTGTGTTCCTCCTTTGTTGGAATAAGTCAATATTTTTTTAATAGGGAAAATAACTAAAGAGATAATCAATACGAAACTAATTGTATCTCTTCATTTATTCTTAACAGACCTCAGTATAAGAGATATACATGTCTGCAAAAGAGTGTGCCTATGAACTTCCATTCCTGAACTACTTCTTTCTTTCTTTCTTTCTTTTTATGAGAAGAGTAATCAACGGTTCTTTATTAAGTAAGTGGACTTTTTTTTTTTCCACGGTGTGTCTTCATTGTATAAAGATAGAAATTTAAATATCTCTCTAGCAGGCACAAAATAATGTTTTTGTAATTACCTACTTTATACTTGCTAAACAATGGAAATTCTATGTTCATTACCTTTTTCCCTGTAAAGATTTTAGCATATCGACTGACAGGAAACAATAAAATATTTTTTTTGATGGAGCTGCTCATATGGTTAATTATTAACCACGATTGGTTTCATGATTTCGTTGTGATTCTAAGCTACTTACATTATATACATACTTATATATATGCCACGAACTATATATAATGGATTGTATTTAGTTGTGTATGTTTAGAAATATCTCAGGTAACTTCGTTCATTTTTTGTGTTGATTTAGTGAAAGTGGGTCAGTTTATTTTGTAGATCGTGTGTAACTTTGAGGGAGAGTTTTATTACTGGAATATTTATTGACTGATTGATGTCTTGGCGCTGCATCAACGGAGTCATAAAAAAAACTGCCACCGTAACTTCCTTATAACATTGAAAACTTGGCAAGAAACTTGATGTAGAATTTAAGGAGGCAAGTGAAATGGAGAAGATAAAAAAAGTTGGGGACTTTTTAGCAAATCAGGCAACAGTGTCAATATATGTTCTTCCCTTATATGTTAATCTTTTATGTTACGCCTTTCAAGGTGCGTGGACAAGCTATTTGATTGGATATTTTTCCTTTAATAAAAATTACCCCTCACAGCTTTTTATCCGAGGTCGTATGCTGATCTGTTTTGTTTTGTTTTTCACATTAGGTATTTCTTTACACGAGAAATGTTTTGTTTCGTGTTATTGCATGTTTTTTTCTAATTATTTTACTTTTGCATTACATATTTTTCACACGTTTTTATTTTAACAAGAATGTTGAATACCTGATTGCATATTCCATTTATTTTCTTTCTTTTTTTACGCCATTTTTCATTTTTTATGACTCGGATTTGTGGTAGCTAGCTGTTTTTTTTTTTTTTTTTTTTTTTTCCCCTAACTAATGCGTTTTCTGATTTCTTTCACATTATCTTTAATTTCCCTGACATGTTCCACGAATGTTTTCATCAGATGTACCTTCTTTCCTCACTCTCCACCAACAACTGCACTGGAATTTTTAAAGACTTTGTCATCTCATCAGAATAAATATGTAAACGCGTCCCAGCTCTCTCGTCATGATTATTTTCAAAGGCTACACAGATAGTCAGCCGGATTTTCGAGAGAGATTCCTTTGTTAATAATGTTGGAGTATTATTAATTTTTCGCGTCTTATGAATTTTTCGTGTCAAATCACATCCCACCTCTAACAATAACCATAAAAAATATCTTTGAAGACTTCATTCCCTTCCACTGCGAGATGGACTCTGAAACACTGAAGAATGTGCACCGTTATCTCATATTTCCTTCCCCAGTTTCACTCATTTGCTGCTGTTATCTCTTTACGCTCCAGTGAAACTTTACCTTCACAGAATCCAGCAAATTTCAACCACATCGTCGTGATATATTACAGTTCTTCACAAACACCAAATGGTACATGATGGTCTGCTTGTCTTGTAGTGTCTTCATGCTTGCTCCTTACGTGTGTGCCTCTCCCCCCTACATCTCCTCCTCCCTTTGTCACTTTCCATTACATTAGGTTAAGTTACTTTAGTATAGATTAGATTGAATGTCATTAGGTTAGGTTAAGTAAGGTAAGGTTAGGTGTGGCTGGTTTAAGTATCGTTAGGTTAGGTTTAGTAAGGTAAATTTAGATGTTAAGTATCGTCAGGATAGGTTAAGTGAGGTAAGGTTAGGTGTTAAGTACGTTAAGTTAGATAAAGTAAGGTTAAGTATTTTTAGGTTAGGATCAGTAAGGTAAGATTAAATGTCAGTTATCGTAATGCTATGTTAAGTAATGTAAGGTTAAGTTTTAAATATCATTAGGTTAAGTCAAGTAAGGTTAAGTGTTGCTAGTTTATGTTACTGTAGGTTAGACTAGATGGCGTTAGCTAAATAACTCAATACCTTCACTGTTTCAATCATTCTTCCACCACTGTTCCTTCTATCCATATTTCTCTGTCTGGTATTCCTCTCCCTTCTTGTCACCATTTCCAACCTATCTGCTTTCCTGATATTCCTCACTTTATGCCTTCATTCCTCGTGTGGCCGCGCTAAACAACACTTTCTACTTTCTCTCACCCATATTCTGTCCACACCTCTGATACACGAGTTAACCAGAATCCTTAATCATTTATTTCTTCCTCTGGTAAACTCTGGATGTCCATGTGACCTTTTGTATTTCTATCTCCTAATGACCATAACTTAAACAGACACATAATCCCATTTATTAATATACAACTTTTCTTTTTTTACTAACGCTCTTTTTCTACTTGTGAACGGACACCTATGCGGCAATTTTATATATTGAAATCTTTGTTACCGTTGGCCAGTGACCTTCCTATACTAAAATAGATAGATAAATGAATAAGTAGATCAATAAATAAATAGGTATGGGAGTCTGGACAGGTAAGGCGTGGGAGACTGATAGGGAATGGAGGGGTACACATCTGGCCCTCCCTCCAAAGGTACTTGCAAGATTTATGAACAGAAACAATGAATAAAGAATGAGAGAGAGAGAGAGAGAGAGAGAGAGAGAGAGAGAGAGAGAGAGAGAGAGAGAGAGAGAGAGAGAGAGAGAGAGACACTATGGGAGTGCCAAAATGTAGATAGCAGTGATTGCAATAAGAATAGTAAAGAAAGAAAAAAGGTGATGATGATTAAGCAAGTTAGAGAGATCAATGGTGTACTTTTAGAAGGAGAATATGAGGAAGCAAGCTGTTTGTGATAGTTTGCACAATATTCTCCAGAACAAATGAACAAGATAGCAAACCTAAACGGTACTCTCAACACGCCGCTCGCCACTTCGAAGTAATGAGGATATCAACTCAGTATGGATTGCTGGTGTGGAGATATTTGCGAAAAGGAAAAAAACACATCGAACTATTTTGTAACCGATACCAAGGCAAAACATCTTCCCGTGCCGGGAATCGAACCCGGGCCTCGCGGGTGAGAGCCGCGTATCCTAGCCACTAGACCACACGGGAGCTGTTAAACGATGTAAAAGTTCTAATTTTCTAACTTTTTTCTCAGAATCTAAGACAGTGAAAATGTAACATTTGTAAGTGATAAAGTAAACATGTGTCTGCGCAAACGCATACAGGAACGTACACACAAAAATACAAATAAGTATTTCTAGCAGCAGCAGCAACAACAATAACAACAACAATAATATTGTTACTACTGCTAGAAACACTAGTAGTTCTTCTCCCTGATAACGTGGCCTTACGCAACACTAAAAACATGCCAGCCGACATGAGAACAAAATCTTGCATGAGAAACAGCTCTTACCCGCAACAACTACTCCATCAAGGCAGTATGAAGACGAAAGTGAGCGTTGAAAAGAAAAAAGCGTAATCACAATAACAGTGTCAACGGTAATACTAATAATGAAAATAATTCGTTCAAAAGAGTAGATAAAGG
>CM035196.1:10072762-10084047 GCA_020233015.1 Callinectes sapidus | reverse complement strand
TCTCTCTCTCTCTCTCTCTCTCTCTCTCTCTCTCTCTCTCTCTCTCTCTCTCATATACTGCACCACCACGGACAGAACCATTGAGTCACAGCAAACAAACCGTAATTTTTCACAGTTGAGGGTATCGCTGGAGAGTCAGTGCCCCGGCCGCCCCTCTGCCCCTCCGCCTTCTTTCTCCCTTAGGCACTTCTCTTCTGGGAATTAATCTCTCCCACGACCTGTTGTGCTTAGTACCCTTCTGGCAAGAGAAAATATTTGTAAAAAGAACAATTGAAAGCGTATCAAACTGAATTCATTTAGGCGAAACTTTTTGTCCCATTTATTTAAAGCATCTCGTTACTTTTTTTGTCGTGATAATTATTACTTCATGCTTTCTTAAAAAGACACAATGATTTTATCTTACGGGTCATGTTTTTTTTTTTTTTTTGTGCGTGCGTGCGTATATCTAGAATGATTTGCATTGCTAGTTGTCTTTTTATGAGTCGTCTTAACGCAGCTGCCTCATGACGTTGAATTCCGCCTTTTCTGGGAAGCGAAAGTTAAGGCGCACAAGTAGCAGTCGGTTATTCCCATCACGTGAGCCCTTGAACAGCCACAGTGCCTCCCTCACGTGTCTTGCTTTTCTCTGCATCCACTGCATTGTCCTCCACACACGCACTCACCAACACCTACCTCATTATATTCTACATCATTACCTCTATGAGCTAATTACGTGTAAACAAGAGCCGCCTACGGAAAGCTTTGGTACTAATGAACTAAACTAACCTCCAGTGCGTTATCTCGACTTATGAGTGTTGTTTAAGGAAGCACCTTGAGCGTTTCCCTTAAGGCGCCTCCACCGTGACGTTAGCGGGCGGACAGGTGCCCAATGCGTCACCCGAGAGGCCGCCTCTACGACAGGATGAGAGATAACGGAAAGCACGCCGCGTGTCACCTGCACCTCCCGGATGTTGGGGTGGCGTCGTGGGGAATGTGAATGCTCTTGACGGACCCTCTTTTTACCGAGTTCCTTTTGTGCGTTCCCTCCTCCCTCCACTTTCGTCAGGTGTCGCAGGAAATGTGTGTCGAAGGTTTACGGGCATTCTTTACACGTGTTTATAGAGGCAAAAACGAGTCTCTCATGTCACGTTGAGGATTTCTTTTCCAGATTTTTGACCATTTTTTTCTTGGTTTTAGAGTAATGCTTCAGTGCGGACGTGGTGTTGGATGTTAAAAAAGCTGTCGGTGAGTCACTGGTCACCATACTTGTACCCTCTGCTGGGGAATGCTTTAGTTGTTATTTATCTATTTTTTTTCGCTCCTGTCCTTAGTGTGTGGGGTTCGCTGTGCGTCTTGAGTAACTATCTTCTTGATTTATGTAGAATTTACGTGCAACAAGAAAATTATTTTGCAGTAATTATATTTATCTATAAGTTTGAACTGTGTTTCTAAGATCGCAACTCTCTCTCTCTCTCTCTCTCTCTCTCTCTCTCTCTCTCTCTCTCTCTCTCTCTCTCTCTCTCTCTCTCTCTCTCTCTCTCTCTCATTACCTATGTATAAAAATATACATGTGTATTCGTCGCTATTAATGACTATTTGAGGCGTGTAATTTTATTCCCAGCGAGATAACTTGTTTCCTTCATATATTATTATGTAAGGAAGAGAGGAAATCCTCGCTAAACATTATAAAAAGAAGTTTGTGTCTATTTACTGACTTTTTATAAATGCATTCACAGTTCAATTGACTACATTAGATAAATTCACAATAAGCATCTTAAAATTATAGTTTAGTCCCATCTTCTCTGTCTGTGTATATATTTCTACGTATTTTCATTACCTTTTATTTATGTACGAATATGTATTCATCAACACAAAACAAAATCATCTCACGGGCTTTCAGTTTCAATACTGGAGGTGCAGCCCAGAAGTCTTCCCTCGCGTCCTCTTAATCCTCAATGATATAATTTATCTCTTAAATATCTACTCTATTTACTATTGCAATGCTTTGATTGCCAATTTTATCTCTTCTTGTGCATTCCACCTGCCCGGCATCTGGACAACTGCCTATTGATCTTCTGGTTTTACTTCCAGGTAACTAAAAGTCCTCATCATTAAACAGCAATAAAAAATAGCACATAGATAAATTAAGCAAATAAACCTTCAAGCATAACCACCACGCACTCGAGTCTATTTAAGAGGAGCAACCGGTCGTAAAAAAACCGAAGTTGATTTGAACAAAGAGTGACAAATGTACGTCTTTAGTTTTACACCAGGAAGAGATGAGGAAGATTGGCCAGTGGAGCAGGTGCAGATGTCAGACTTGTTACCGGAGTGCAATGAGGCGGCGCGGGAACACACCACCTTGCAATATCGTCCCTGCAGTAACTGGAGGAATGACGAAGGAAGGAAAGAGAAAAAAAAGGAAGGAGAAGAGAAGGAAAGATAAGAGACTGACCGATAACACTTTGGGGGTGGGAGGGATGTTAATGAGAAAGTAAGTGTAAAGCAGGGGAAATGGAAGAGGTGGGGAGGAGAGAGGGGAAGCCAAGAAGACGAAGACAGGATTGTTAGTATGAAGCAGACAGAGAGAAAAGAGAGGCAAAAGAAAGAAGGGACAGGATATAAAAAAAGAAGGGACGGTGATGAGAAAGTTAGTAGGAAGCACGGAGAAGAGATAAGGAAAAGGAACAGAAAAGACAGATCAATAGAACAAACGAGGACAGCAAAGAGAAGATTGGTAAATATAAACCAGGGAGGAAGAAAGGAAGGAAATAGAAGGGGTATGACCAATAGGAGAAGAAGATTAATGAAAGTGTTATATGAAGCAAAGAAAAAGGAAGAAAAGGGGAAAGAGAGTGAAGCAACACCAAGGCAAGGAAAGCACAGATAATGAAGCAAGGAGAAGAAAAAAAGGGAATAGAGAAGAGATAGGACCACAGTGAATACAAAAGAATGCGGACAAGAGGCGATAAAAAGAAGCAGGTGGAAGGAAGAGAAAGTGAAGGGATACAGTAGGAAAAGAATGGAAGGACATGATACTGAAAGAAACGTTACCATGATAGGGAAAAGGAAAGAAAACACATAAACATGAATGATGAAAATGAAAAAAATAAAAATATTACAGAGAAGGGATATAATGACAAGGCAAAGTAATGAAACAGTAGTTCAAGGAAAATAAGCAGAAAGAAAGATGGAAGAAAATAAAGGGAACGAAAAGAGCCACACGAGAAAACGAGGAAGAAGAAGAGAAATAAGCAAACAAGAAGAAAGTAACGTTGATATTTGAGGATGAATAGACGGAGAATAAGAAAGGAAGAGGAAGAAGAAAGAGTAATAAGAGAGGTTAGAGATAGGAAAAACAAGAATGAAAGACAATACGACGAGAAAAGGGAAGGGAGTAGCAGGAGGAGAAGTCAAGCAGGGCCGTGATGGAAGGGCGGGGCACGACAGGGCACGGCAGGGCAGGGAAAGCTGGAAGGAGGAGAGAGGGAGAGAAGCAGGAGGGAGGGAGGGAGGGCAGTGGACAGAGGAGGAAGGCAGGGGGAGGGGAGGTGAAGCTCTCTGAAATATCCACTTGCACGAGGCGGGAAAAACAAGTTAATAGATTAGCTATAATTTAAACCGATGCCTGGCTTGCTTTCACGTGTAACAAGTCTATTCAGAAGCCCGCCGTATAGAAAATTGTACTGTTATGCTGAATAAGGAAGAAACGTCCCCACATAACCTCGTTCTCTTCTTCCTTGTCAATGGCACCATCATCCTAGCCCTCCTCCTCCTCCTCCTCCTCCTCCTCCTCCTCCCTCCCCCTCTTCCTCCTCCTTCTCCTCCTCCTCCTCCCTCTTTCTCTCTTCCTCACTTTAGTGCAGTTTAAAATGTTGATGCATTAAGTGAGAAGAAAAAATTAATAATAACGGTAACGAATTTGATAAGGCGGAGGTGAAAGAAGAGGCGGATCAGGAGGTGGAGAAGGGGAAAAAGTAACGGTATGATTAAGAATAGAAACTACTAATAGGAGAGAGAGAGAGAGAGAGAGAGAGAGAGAGAGAGAGAGAGAGAGAGAGAGAGAGAGAGAGAGAGAGAGAGAGAGAGAGAGAGAGAGAGATTAGTATCATCACTCAATATTTTTTTCTCGCCTACAAAGTTTCACTCACAAACGTATATTTTTTTCTCTCCCCTCCCACACTTGCAATATAAACAGTCCTCATTCTCACAATCCTTACTTACTTCCAAGGGAGAAATCAGATACGACTACAATAATAATATTCGATGGTTTTCTTTACGCGATCTGCACTCACAACACGTCACACCTTAATAAACTAAATGGTAATTCAATACATTTACACTCTGATTCCTCTCTCCTTGTTTTCATGTTCCCTATCAACTCGATTCACACTTTTCTCTCATTAACCTCTCTACTACTTGCTTCAATGCACCTGATCTGCCTCCACCCTTCCTCCTCCTCCTCCTCCTCCTCCTCCTCTTCCTCCTTCACCTCTTCCTCCTCCTCCTCCTCCCACACCTGCAGGAAGATCACACCTGTAATTAACTTTGCCCTGATGGGGAAAGTGGATAAGAACAATGCCTTAGGTCGTGTGTCTTTGTTGGTAAATGACGTGGAGCTGGAATATTATTGCTGGTGGTGGTGGGGGAGGTGGTGGTGGTGGTGGTAATGTTATTGTTGATGGTCGTGCTGGTTATTGTTGTTGTTGTTGTTGTTGTTGTTGTTGCTCTTCTGATGATAATAATGGTGATAATGAAAATTGCTTTATTATTAATATTTATATTATTATTATTATTATTATTATTATTATTATTATTATTATTATTATTAGTAGTAGTAGTAGTAGTAGTAGTAGTAGTAGTAGTACCAGTAGAAGTAGTAATAGTAGTAGGGTAGTAGATGATAATGATAATTTTAAAAAATAATAATCATAATAGTAATAAATAAAACTAAAAATGAAAATAATAATAATAATAATAATAATAATAATAATAATAATAATAATAATAATAATAATAATAATAATAATAATAATAATAATAATAATAATAATAATTATTATTATTATTATTATTATTATTATTATTATTATTATTATTATTACTATCATTATCATTATTGCTACTGTTACTATATTATCATTTTTTTCTGTTGTTGTTAATGCTGCATGCGCTAATGGTACCTGTAATAATCATAATAGCAGGTTCCTGTTATTGTTGTTGCTGTCGCTACCAAACAATTTCTAATTTTCAAAATGTCTTGTATGTACATAATAAATTAAATTTTAATGTTTGTACTCGAAGAAAGGAAATTACTTTGTAGTAAATGCTTGGGTACGGATCTGCAATAAGAACTATATGAAAGTTTTCCTCTTAAATAATAGACAACATGGAAATAGCTAAAGGAGTCGTATTTTAAAGCTGGCCTGATGACGCAGAGGTAACAATTTTTGTGTGCACAGCTTGATTGCAAAATAATTTCCATGAACATTTTTGTGCAGCATCATTGCCATCATTATCATCATCAGTACCATCGGCATCAGCAGCAGCGGCTTCAGAACCAGCAGGATCAGCAGCCTCGCCAGCACAGCCAATCGACGCTAATGAGCCAACAGGTGACTTTCTCCCACAGTACACCATTACTCTGCAGGCAGGAGGAGAGGCAATGCACAGGGAGGAGGAGGAGGAGGAGGACGAGAGGAGGAGGAGGAGGAGGAAAAGAGGAGGCTGAGGCAGAAGAGGCGTAGGAGGACCAGAGTACAGTTAGTTGAGTTACCTGTATAGCCCTCAAGACTCACGCCGTACCACAGAGTCACTCCCCAGGCCCCTCACCGCCGCCCGCCAAGCCTCCCTAAGTGCAGCGGATAGACTCCTCCTATCTTAATTTTGCTGTCTGTAATAGAAGCCGTTGTAAGAGATTATCTTCGGCGAGAATTGCATCTGTTGATCCCGGAGGGTGTTGTGCCGCGTCACTGTCTAATTGTTTATGCCCGCAGGTGTGTATGACGAGTGCCTGCCCCACCGTGACCCGCCCTCAGGACCACCTGCCCACCTCTGATGCACAGTTACTTGTTCCTCAGCCGCAGAGAAAGAGTGAGTATTGCTTCCCAAACCATCCCCTGTCTTCTATTTTTACCTCTCGTGTCATTTTCTTGGTAGGTAATTCCCGTCTTCATGTCACGGATTAATGCACCTCAGTATTAAGACATCAACTCCACCTTTGTGTCCGCCATGGTAGTTGATTAATTTACGTATTCATGACTGAAAAGTAGCGGGGGGAAAGATGGAAGGGGGGGAGGGGCAAAGGGGCACACATGTCGCGCGTCCCAGGGTTCCTTGGCTCACGTGATCACGCTACACACGAGGTGAACATAAGTGTGGCCTCGGAACGGCTGGATATGGGAAGCCACCTCGGCAGCGTCATTAACTCCGAATCTGACGCTGATACGACACAATCACCGCGAGTCACGCAACACCGCCACTTGACGGATCCACCATCGGTCAGTTTGCTCACAGAATCGGTGTATTTACCACGCCAGCGAGGGGAGCCGTGGGAGACACTGGAGCTTCCCTGGGAGGCGCCGCCAGCCAAATTGAATGTAAACAAAATCGAGGTCAAGTCCCCCATTAGTCCTGTTATGCGAGAAAAAAGATACTGGAAGATTACCAACTCTTTCTGAGACTTTATGAGAGGTCGAAGAGAGAGAGAGAGAGAGAGAGAGAGAGAGAGAGAGAGAGAGAGAGAGAGAGAGAGAGAGAGAGAGAGAGAGAGAGAGAGAGAGAGAGTGGTCTGCAGGAGTGACGATGCCATTATCAACAGGGATATGACGTTGTTAGGGCGCGTCTGGCGTCTCATAAAAGAGGATCTGGTTTGGCTGGGTGGGCACTGAGCCGTCTGCCACCTCCAGTCACCCTGCAGTCAGTCACCAGCCAGGGAGCCAGTCTCTAAGCCACTCTGTCACTTGACTTTCATTCACCACTCGCTCGAAAAATCAGTCAGTCATTTACGGTTGATTTCATCTGCTCACTTTCCAACGAACCACCACCAGTCAGCAGTCACCAGTGTTTTCACCAGTCATGCCCTGAGCCCTGCGTTGTGAGTGAGGTCAATCCAGCAGCGGGGTGGGGTGTCTTGGGGATGTTGTCTGCACCTTTCATTATTCTCTTTTTGCGTCCTGCTTGTGGTTTGGCACGGAATCAGCTTAATACAGACTGGTCTTATTTGTTTTTGCATAGCATTGTATCTTGCGGTCGCGACGCGATGAGATTTCTTACGACAAACCGCCGATAAGTCAAGACCAAATGTATAGTTTGCTGGATGTTTTATATTATGTAATTCATAGTCGTGGTGTCGATGATGATGACTCTCTCTCTCTCTCTCTCTCTCTCTCTCTCTCTCTCTCTCTCTCTCTCTCTCTCTCTCTCTCTCTCTCTCTCTCTCTCTCTCTCTCGTGTAATAACCGGAAAAACTTAAGTGTAATCATAAAGAACTGATAGCATAGGTACCACGTCAGTAGATGAATGATTGTGCTTGTCAGTACTTTCTAAGGTGCCACTTGAAGCTCTTTTTACCTCCCCTTGGCTGAAATGAAGGCCATTGCTTGATACATTGCCCGTGACGGAGGGAGAATGATGATTACGAAGTGTAAAGAGATAACAGCGGAAAAATTGGTGGAGAGTATGATAAGACGAGGCAGAGAACGGAAAACAGAAGAAGAATTGATAGGTGTACTTTGGAGGTTAAAAATGAGGAGGATAAGATTGAGGAGTGAAAGAAAGAAAAAAAAAATAGTTTGAGACCAGGATAATGTGGTCACGAGAAAAAGTAGAAGTTGAGAAAGATAGAAAATAATCCTTTTTGGAGCATAGCAACAACAAGACAAGGACGAAAAGGAGAGAAAGAGATTAAGAAAAAAAAAAAAAAAGCCACAGGAAGAGAAGAAAGAATGCATCTCTTCCCTCACCCTCAGGATACAACTCAAAGAAAAATTATACCTATCTTTTTTTTTCCCCCCTTTTTTAACAGCACCCTCCCGTTGTTCCCTTATTACAGCAACAACCAACCTTCCAGAGTCGAGGGGGGGGGGGCGGGGTTCAGGGAGGAGGAGGCAAGGATCATGGCGGGTGGGGTCAGGCTACTCTATAATGCTAAAGAACAGGTATCAGGGACTCTAGTAATACAAAAGTCCCTTACAGTGCCCCTCTGAGAGCTCATTGAGAGAGAGAGAGAGAAAGAGAGAGAGAGAGAGGGGTAGGGGGTAATGTCTTGTTGACCTAACCGCCGCCAACTCTGACGCTCCTTGCTGATTACATTAATTTTGCAGTTGTTTGTCACGGAATGAAATGTGAGAGCAGAGTCCCGGGAGAGAAGCAGCAGGAGGCAGGCAGGAACAGCAGTTTGGTTTCCAGGCGTCTAGCGTAGCAAATTACCCGGGTTTTTTGGGGCTGAGTGTGTAGAGGAAAAGGAAGGAGAGTAGTTTGTTGTGTAGATGAAAGGTGTATATGATAATTATGTGGGTTTGAGGTGCGTTTACGTGATTGTAGCTCCTTCGTGTTCTCCATATAATTTTTGTTGTATTTCGGAAGTCTAGTCAAGGATGCATAAAGGAAAAGATAGATGAAAACCAGCCACTTCGATATATTGCATCTATAAAGTCAATTATAAGAAATTTAAATGCGTTGGGATCCTCCTGATATATATATTAGGTACATTTGTTTGGACTTTTTCTTTTTTTTTTACTTATTATTCTTATCTTTATTATTATTGTTTTACATGGAAATATCCCATAAATACTAAGACACATTTTCAAATTTGTTCTGCTCATCATTTGTCGATTTTATAAAGCTTTGGAAACTTATGTGGAGATTAAAGCAACGAAGACTTTGGCCATCCATCTTTTCACCTCCATAGACTCTTCCTAATTCAATAAAATAACCTAATCATACCCAAAACCCTTAGTAAAAATGTATTGCAGTACTGAAGGATTTAGGGTTAGTCGAGAACCTACCCAATATTTCTTGGACGGCAATATCATCTGGAAGGAGAGAAAGATGCGGTGCGTGACGGGAATATCTCCTTTGATTTTCTCTCATGAATTGTGATGATCTTTGTGGTTTTTCTTGGTTATAGTTGAGCGATTTTTGACTACCAGTGAGACCTGCTCTTTTTTTCCTTTTGTGTATTCATTTATTGATTTTTTTTTACTGATTTACTAGTTGGTAAGTCAATTGGGTAAGTAAGGTAAGTAAGTCCATTAGCGTGTTAGCTACTGAGGTTCATGGGAAGCTTGTTAGTGTATTGTGTTGTTAGTCTAGTAGTAAGATATTTAGTTGGTTTATCAAGTCAGACGGTCTCCTTGTGTGTGTGTGTGTGTGTGTGTGTGTGTGTGTGTGTGTGTGTGTGTGTGTGTGTGTAAGAATGACATTGCTGTTTGCTTCTTACTTCAATTCCAGCTTTTATATGCTAATTGGCTCTGCATTATTACTTTTTTTTCCATGTTGTCTAAAGCACCACAAAGATTTTACATTCATCCATTCATCTTCTATTAGATTATGTTAATTTACTCTCTCTCTCTCTCTCTCTCTCTCTCTCTCTCTCTCTCTCTCTCTCTCTCTCTCTCTCTCTCTCTCTCTCTCTCTCTCTCTCTCTCTCCAAACATTCCTCAACTCTCTTCTTATTCACTATCACTCCCTTCCAATCCTATGACACTAAGGCTTTCCCCTCTTCCCCTTTGCCTCTTTCCTTCCTCCTCTCTTTGTTTAAGTCTATCCTCAAGCAACACTGGAAGCAGAACACAACACTACACAACACTACACAACATAACACGGTACAGCTCCCTTCTTTGCTTCATTCATCTTTTTTGTGTTTTTTTTTTTCTGTGTTTTCTTCATATTCTTTGTTGGGTTTTGTTTGATTAAGTGATGATTCTTTTTCTGTTTTTTATTGTTACTTTCTTTTCTATTCTTTCTTTTTTTTTTTCTTGCACCACCTCCTCCTCCTCCTCTTCCTCCTCTTCCTTTTTCTCTTCTTTTTCTTCATAATACCTCCTGTCAGTGTTTTGTTACTTTTACTTATGTCGTTGTTGGTGTAAAATGAATGAGTTTGATGCAGTGAATGTTTTGACTTAAAAATGAGTGAAAGAAAATGTCACGTGGTGTTGCCCAGGGAAATATAACTCTCTCTCTAGTTTATTTATTTATTTTTCTTCATATACAGTATATATTGTGATAAGTTTATTCAGTATAGTTTTTATGCATTCATTTATTTATTTTATGTATCTCTCTCTTTATTAGACTATTAATTATTTATATGTTTGTTGTCTGTCATGTTCGTATCTACCATTATTTCATTTATTATTTTTAGGTTATTATTATTCTTTTTTCATTACTATTATTATTATTATTATTATTATTATTATTATTATTATTATTATTATTATTATTATTATTATTATTATTATTATTATCATTATTATTATTATTGATACCATTATTGTTTTGTTTTGATTTTGCAGTTGTTTTTATGTTGTTTAATTGTTGTACTTGTCGCAGTTGTTACTATTATCAACAACAGCATCATTATCATTACCATTAACAAGTCACCTGCGTGTCCCATAAGGCATCACAAGGACAGTGGCGGGGCTGGAAACCTCACCTTCTTACCGGGAAATTTTACTTTTTCCCACAATGTTGAGGAGGAACCAACTAACATTTTCATTTTTTTCTTTCTCTTCGTTTGTTTTGCTCCAGAGATTAGGAGGAAAAGACAAGTAAAAGTAATGGGATATGTTGAACTTGTTATGTTTATTGATATTGAGATTGTGGTATTTTTTTTTTCCACCACTTTTGTATATACGTTGATCGATATGTATATTTCATGTGTCAGCAAAATTTCAACTTTTAATTCAGCAGAAACGAACACTAATATTAAATCTTTTCTAACCCTTTCTTTGTTTCTGCGTTCATCTTTACAAGTTAAGCCGAAGAGATTGATAAATAAAATAAAAAAAAATAAAAAAAGCTCTTTCCTACAAACATACACACAGATATCAACACAGCCAGAGGGTGGACGAGGAAAAGTTGCAAGAATTTGATTTATTACGGTTCCGTTTTTCTCGATTGGTGTCACAGTTTTCAGGGTGAACTATTATTGTGTAAAGCTCCAAACTTTTGACCCGGTAAAAACTGTTGGTGTGAAGGTGACTTAGGCTGGAGACACATTTGAGGTGTAAAGGTTAAAGTCAGTCTCCTCTCTCTCTCTCTCTCTCTCTCTCTCTCTCTCTCTCTCTCTCTCTCTCTCTCTCTCT
>CM035196.1:10027170-10041107 GCA_020233015.1 Callinectes sapidus | reverse complement strand
TTGTCGTCGTCGTTCTCCTCCTCCTCCTCCTCCTCCTCCTCCTCCTCCTCCTCCTCCACCTTATCACTCTTCATGGACACATCGCCCCTTTTCTTTTCCCTTCCCTTACCTTCCAATCCTCACTGTTTCCTCCCTCCCACTCCTTTCCATCGCACGAGCTCACACATCTGTCTCCCCACGGCTTCCCAACCTTCCTTCCTCCTTTTCTTCCACTCTTACCTAAGTTCACTGACCTCCTCTTCCCTTAGCACACCCTACCCCGCCAGCCTCCCTTCCCCTCCTTCCTGCTGTTCGCCACACGTGCATTGCTCAAGGGGGTAAAGATGCAAGTAGCGTTGTTGTTCTCCTCTTCCTCCTTGTTCTCCTCCTCCTCCTCCTCCTCCTCCCCGTGGTGATCGCTTCCTCTTGCATCCCTCCTTTGATAGGAATTTGCCCTCAGCTCCACAGGATACAAGGGTACATATGATGAGTCTTTTTTTGTGTGTGTGTACCGTTTTTTGCGTGTTATTTTAAGTGTGTGTTTTTTTTCTGTCATTTCCGTTTTTTCCGGTTCCTTTTTTTCAGGGTATTCTTTCTTGGTTGCTTTGTTTTGTTTATGTTTTTTATTGGGTGTCTTTGTGTGACGGTCTCTCTCTCTCTCTCTCTCTCTCTCTCTCTCTCTCTCTCTCTCTCTCTCTCTCTCTCTCTCTCTCTCTCTCTCTCTCTCTCTCTTCCTCTTTGTGTTATGACGCGTGTGATAATTTCAAAAGATGTGGTTATTGCTATAAACAATTTTTAATAATTATCACGTAAAAGAAAATTAAGTGAGCGGATGGGATAAGGATGGTGACAGGAAATAAGAGCCGGAGTGAAAGTAGATCAGAAGAATAACATGTAGTATACGTGTGTGTGTGTGTGTGTGTGTGTGTGTGTGTGTGTGTGTGTGTTTTATTTTGTTTTGAATCAGAATCACCTGCCCTGTCTTGGGTGAGTTCTTTTTATCAGAAGAAAGCTTCCTTCGGTTGCTTTGCTGTGTTATAGTTCTGTTCCTCTAGTATCTCCAGGCAAGAAATGTTTTGAGGTCAATGGAGGTGCATTGTTATATTTCCATTATCGTATTCTACTGTCAGATCTCTTGTAATACTTATCGTGATGTGACTGTGTTCAAGTCGAAAGGTTTATAATCAATTGAAGTGAGGCACGGAAATTGCCATTGTAAAAGTAGTCATAATGGTAATCTTTATGATATTTGTACCAGAAATAACAATAACGATGATAACAGTAATAATAATAATAATAGTAGTAATAATAATAATAATAATAATAATAATAATAATAATAATAATGTTGGTAGGAGTGGTGGTAAAATCCCTTACTTACGATGTTTGATAAACCTCAAGTTATAGAAATGGATATGACATAAGCAGTGATGGGAATATTCGTTGATAGCAGTGGTTAGGTGCATTGCTAACCCCACCAACATCACCACCAACAACAAAAGACTGTTATCAGCCTCAGCATTATTAATCCAGCCAGCTTTGGGTCTTAAATGTCGAACAAAAACATTACGATCGTAAACATTCAACAAGTAGAAGCTTAGATCCAATTCACTTCTCCCACAAAAACGTCATTAGAAAGGCCTAAAACCTTTACAGCGTGTTCAATCCCACTCTTCAACTCCCCGCCAGGCCAGGCACACGCAAGGCCTCTCAAGGACAGCGGAGAAACATGATTTTTTTCTCCTCTTCACAAACCTCCGCTGAGTCCAGGAAGACGTGGATGAACTCAAGTTATGCGGCTGCTACGTGACTTTCTCTCTCATCCACCTCTAGTTTGTCCCCTCACGATGATCACTGACCGCTGAACACACACACACACACACACACACTCTCTCTCTCTCTCTCTCTCTCTCTCTCTCTCTCTCTCTCTCTCTCTCTCTCTCTCTCTCTCTCTCTCTCTCTCTCTCTCTCCTTGACACTGAGAACATTGGAGGACACACCTGACAAATTGCTCCTCAACCATCTGCTCCTTTGGTTGGTTTGGGAGTGTAGTGACAGATGAGAGAGTACATGGAGATTACAATTCGTATTAAATCTCCTTGGATGACTCTCTCTCCGTGTGTGTGTGTGCGTGCGTGTGTGTGTGTGTGTGTGTGTGTGTGTGTGTGTGTGTGTGTGTGTGAAGTTTTTGGCAGCTAATAACACAATCATACTTATACAGTTTTAATCACCTTTCATTAGTTAACTAGGAAGGAATAACACTATAAATACTTAAGTGTTCTGACGACATAATTACTCGTTTTTAATCACCGGTGTCCTTCGGAATTATCCTCTGAGCTTTCACCTAACCGTTTTATTTAGCTTCAATGAAATATGTAGCCGACAAAAGATTCTATGATCAGTTGAAGCGAAGATTAACATGAGGCTCGTGAGTATGATAAGTTAATCTTCCTAACGTGACTCTATAAGGTTGGTTAAATTGGGCGATGGTTACATTAGGTGAACGAACATCAATTGACTGTGTGAGTAGGTAGGATCTGTGAATAGGTAAAAAAGAAAAAGAAAAGGGGGAAGAACGTCAAACGCTACACAAAATCATGTCTGATCAGGGCTTTGCGTGTTTATTGGGGGGTAAAGTAAAGATTAAAGTAAAGCAAATGATGGATTAATATCGTGATTAAATGGAGGTTTGTCGAAAGTGGAATGGAGCTATATTTTGCATGTGTGTGGAGGTATACACACGCGCGCGCGCGCGCGCACACACACACACACACACACACACACACACACACACACACACACACACACACACTCAATAATAGTGATAGTCTTATCATAGTTTTTAATATTATTGTAATGTTAATAACATTAACAATAATGTTAATAATAATAATGATAATAACAATAATGGTAACAATAGTAATAATAATAATAATCTTGATAATAATAATAATAATAATAATAATAATAATAATAATAATAATAATAATAATAATAATAATATTTTTTTTTTAATGATGGTGATGCATCTATATTTACAAACATAAGGTGAGGTGTGGCAACAGCAGGAGCAGTCGTTGCATCAGGTGTTACGGAAAATCAACAGGCAATATACTGTATTTGATAATCGGAGACTGCGTACCCTCTAATGCACGACATGAAAGTCACGACACTTGCCAAGGGACAGTAGTTGGTAATGGAGGTTCGTCACCCAATGCGAGGTGCATCTTGCCTTTATTGTGCAGCGACATATGATGATGTTGCTGCCATGCCAAAACTCAACCAAGATCCAAAACTTTTATTGCACTACCATTCAGACATTTTTTCTTTCATACACCTGTGTAAAAGATTACCATTTCATTGATATTGATGCGCCAGCTATTCAAATCGTGACTTGTGTTCTGTTATGATGTCTTGTAGCGCACTATCATGAATAATCGCACGTATACATATGAACTGTCTCTCACCACAACCAGTTTGTCCTTAATATTCCTTCAAGGCGGCGGTGTCACGTGAACGCTGGAAAATAATAAGCTTTCAGCGTTTAACTTAGCAGTGGATGTTGTGCAGATACCTCGTGTCACCTGGTCAATGGCTCTCCGTAAGCGTTGACCTTCTTCCTCCTGCCTTCACCCTTCACTTGCAACACGACGGTCACACACACCTGCGGGTCTGTGTCACGTCAGGTAAGGTCCTAATTCCCCCCACTAACATCTCCCTACCTCGTCATTTTGTCCACGGAAATGCTACGCTACTCTCCTTTAAGCATTTTTAATTTTGAACGCTCTGTCTTCGGTATTTTATGATAGTGTGTCAACATGAAGAAAAAAATGTTCGAGACTACTGTAGATGGTGATCAAAATTGGGTTATGATAGGTAGGATTGATTTCTTTTGGTGAGGTAGATTAATGAGGATAGAATACCTTTGGCGGGGGAGTCAGCAAAGTAGGTCCATCTGTATCACTGACGTGTATGATGTTAACCACTGCCAATAAAAACTGAGTTGTATTTTGCAGCATCTAGTGACTGACGATTTCTTTTTTTCTTTTCAGTGTGGTGTCTAATCCTCACAATGCTGACTGATCCACGCAGAGAATATAAAGTCGTGCTTGGTGCTTTGATCGGTATTATGATTACCACTATTATTCAACAGTGACAAGATGCATTGCTTTTACCTACTGATCTCAAGTTTTACACGCATCATTTGAGTCTGGAAGAATTCTTAACTAAAGCAGTGACATAATTCATCGCATTGTATGTTCAAATAATTATTCCAAGCTTTTTTATATGTGTTTCCAAGAGTTTGGTTAGATAATACTTTTTTGTTAGTTGAGTCATTTCAAATAGCACTAAGAATGTTGTATATTGTTAGGCTCACAGCACCGCCACGACCTGCAAATACACTCACGCAGTAACATGGGTTGGGCTGTGATCTTTTGTGTTTATTGCTTTCCATTTTTTTATGTACAGAAATTAGTGGTGATGCAGTTTTTAAAAGGAGAGGAAAGAAGCTGGTAAATAGTGACTTGGACATAGAAACCACGAAAGTTCAGCGTCTTAACTGTTACCGAGTCTCCCTGGTTATGTAAGCTGTCATCCAGTGCAACCTCGCACCGCCTGGCCACGCCTTCACCCTCGGACCTTCTCACTACCCACGCCCTTCCTGACCGCCCATATCTACTCTAACCTTGAATCTCCATACCCAAATTCACCACATTCACCTTGACTTCTGTACCCACCCGATGCTCTCCACACCCATCCAGGCCTCGCCACCCACGGCTGATGCTCCCAACTCCCACTCTGGCCTCATAACCCACTACCGCATCGATCCACACCCACACTTTACTACTTCTCTAACCTCACTTTGTTCTCCGTCACACCCACTCTTGACTCCACGCCCGCACCCATGCACGGTGTTCTCATGCCCACCCTGATCTCCCCATTCGTGCTCTAACTTCACCTCACTCTTACACTCAAAATACTGCACAGGTTGTTACACACACACACACACACACACACACACACACACACACACACACACACACACACACACACACACTTCCTCGAGTCTCCTAAGGTGGACAATGTACAAGTTCAAGCAGCTTCTTTTAATAAGTTTTTATAATCTGGGTCTCAGTACGTTTACAAAAGCGGAAAAAAAAACTGACAGCTTTGGAGAGTATTAGTATTAGTCTGTTAGCTTTGGAAGACGCGGCCTGACAAGGAAGGACAAGCGGGGTTTGGGTATTAGAAGTCACGGTGCTGGTGGTGGTGGTGGTGGTGGAGGCTACCTGTTGGGTGTGGGAGCGATACCGTGCCACTTGTTGGGTGACACCTGTGGCCCGCGCACCTGTTGAGCCTAAGAGAGAGAGAGAGAGAGAGAGAGAGAGAGAGAATTACTTCTTTCACAGCATTCATCAATCATCATTTCTTACACAAAGCGAAAACTACACAAAAATGCTGGCCGTCTGGTGAGGTCTCATAATTACTCCGGCCAGGTATGGGCTGGGCAGGTAACTTTACATTGGTGTGTTTTTAAATATTTTGATGCGAGTCTGTCGGGTAAGATGAATGCAGTAATGACGACTTGGAGGAAACACTAGACACACCCATCGTCAGTCTTCATCAGTCTCCGCCAGAGGTCAGCCGCACCCCCTCCTTCCTTTACTCCTCCCTCTCGCACCGTTTTCCCGGGTGGGGTTGTTGCGTCTAATTAGCCTCTACTTTATGTGCGTTCTGAGCTTCATTACCGGGCTTAATCACCTCTCCTAAAGCCTTCACTACACGGTTCTTAACAACCCCCCCGCCTTGATAACCTGACTTCCTCGCCTCGCACCGCTGCCACAGGATGATGATGATATCTCTTAGTAGTGATCCCCAGGCGCTCTTCTCTTTCTCCCTCTCTCCCTGGCTATTGATGCCCACGCTGCCGCCCCCTGCCTGACTGTTGCATTCCACTTGGCGACAAAGAGGACTGGATCTTTACGCCATTTCTATTCAGTGTACAGCGTAGTGTTAGTGACTGAGATAGGAGATAATTAAAATGACTCAGAAATGTTGGTAGGTGAATGGTAATATCATAAGTTATAAGATTGATAGTCATATGAAAAAGGAGTGTTGAAATTGGACTTATTTATGGTTAGAGCTCATTAATGGTTATATTTGTGCTATGACTTGGGACTGTCACGTGTTAACGACCTACTGGCTTCAAATATCATAAGTTATCAGATTGTTGGTCTTATCAGCATGGAATATTGAAATTGGAGAACTTTATGAATAGGGCTCATAATAACATATAGGTTATGAATTGGGACTGCCACGTGTTAACCAACCGACTTCTTATAAAAAATAGAAAAGTTTTTAAATTCATATGTTAATTTTCTTTACGGTATTCTCAACCTCTTCAGTACTGGGACACATTTTTACCACAAATTTGGGGTGTGATTAAATGATTTTACTGACATTAGAAGTGTATGGAGGTCATAAGATTAATGGCCAGACTCTGCACCATTTTAATACCCACCTGAGTTTCTAAAGCTGTATAGGATTTAAAAAATTTTACTTGAATGAATATGAAAATGCGTCACAGTACTGAAGGGGTTAAACAGTTCCACAAGGACAAATCTCAAGAACCACACAAAAAGGTCGCCCTGGTTCTCATGAATGTTTTTTTCTTTATTAACCTTTGCTAGAGTCATGGGAACTCTTTAAAACCTAATAACATCACTTCATAACAACTGAAAGTAGACGAGATAGCAAGCTGAGACCTTTATGAATACGAAGCTCAGCATTACGCCTCAGGATATCAGAGCTGCAACAACAACCACTTTTTTTCCACACCTTGACTAAAGCTGACATTACCTATACCTGACTTATTGCGTGGCCTTATGTGTACCTCCAGATCACTACTTGCTTTCATTCTTTCCCGCGATATATTAATAATGTTTCTCACGCTTCTAAACATGAGCTTGGTAGCGTTACCTGAGGGCCAAGGCGATGCGTCTTTAAGAGGAAGAGAAGTAGGATGACAAGTTTTATAATGTACTATCTAGCATCTCAGCGCCTTTTTTTTGTACTTTGTCCCATCCCTGCCTGTTATTGTAGCGGTGGTGTAACGCCTGCCGTAACTAATGAATCAAAGTGAGGGCCTTGTAAGTTTTTTTTGACATTATACTTTCCCTGTATTACATATCAGACTTCGAAGAGTGAATCAAAATGAAATGTGCATGACGTTAAAAGAATTGTAAGTCACTTAATACTGGTTCATCACATGGTGCCTTCTGGAGAAGTGTAAGGGAAGCCGCCTCATCTGGTGCGCCGTTTAGTCATAAAATTCTTACTACATACATGTGGTGCTCGGTAAACCCTTCCCTCCTTCCGGTCTTGCGAAAATGTGCATGTCAGTATTTTCAATGATTTCGCGTTTTTATTTTGCGTTGGTGCCTTGGTGGAGGAAGAAGGAAGTGACCATGGAGGAAACTACAGATTTATGCATTTTTTTCAGCTTGGTTTAATAAAGGTATGTGTACAGCAATCTTGGAATGAATAATGTTCTCAATATATTATGCCAATTGTTTTTTTTCGTGATTTGTCATTCTGCAAACTTGTTTATTCGTTTCTTTCCCCACGTCTTCCTCCTCATCACTCCAGCTCATCGCCCTCCTCCTCACTCCTGCTCTCTCTTCTTCCTCCTCCTTTTTCTCTTCTTTTCTCATTTTTCCTTCTTTTCCTCTTTTTCCTGTACGTCTTCCTCCTCCTTCCTCTCCTTCATCGCGCTCCTCCTCCTTCCTGCCCATACCTCAGCTCTCTCTTCCTCCTCGTTTTCCTCATTCTCCTCCTCCCACAGCTAATTCATCACTGGACCCATAACAGTCGCCACATGCCTTGTAAACCGCCGTCTGACTAACCGAACACCACGCCGTAGACCAAACGGTGAAGTCACGTTAGCATTTTTTTGTTGTTTTTTCCGTCATCGCCATCCAACACCACCACCACCACCACTGCTACCGTCACCGCCGTCTTAATTCCCTCCGGCCCACCGCAGAGTCGAGCCACTACCACCTCCACCACTACTAACACCGCCTCCCCGGCCAGCCCACATCATCACCTCTGAGTCAAGTTGCCGCTGCTGCCTCCCATGTGCCTTAGTATCGCAGTTTTTATAAGCCACTGTTGTATTTCCGGAGTGGGACTGGGGATGTTATTGAAGGGTCATGGCAGGGTGATGATCTCAGCCTTGGGTGATGTAAGAATATGTACGTCGTAGATACCTGACTTTTATTTCATATACGTGTCTGAAGTTGCTTTTAATGGTGTAGGCGTATACGGACATACAGAAAGACGGACGCACGCGCGCCCACACACACACACACACACATACCCAAACACACACACACACACACACACACACATTTAGTAATTCTTCTGCAGCAGACCCAACTGGTTCATCGTAAACATCCGGCCGTCACCGCAGAGCTGGACCAAAATCCAATCAGCACACGAAGGGAAGAAAAAAATAATCACAAAACCAACCACACACACACACACACACACACACACACACACACACACACACACACACACACACACACACAACCTCGTCTCGCCCCCAGCTAGCCAGCCAGCCCGCCCCAGCAAGGCGATCATAATACAACAGGAGCAAAAAGGTGGAGCGGCGGTGGGGAAGGCGGGTGTCCCAGCTCCCACGCTCCCGCCCGCCGACCGGATGTGGGAGTTTTAACCCTTTCAGGTGATCTCCAGAACCCAAGATGTTTACGATGCTAATCTCGCGCATGAAACTCGAGAGCTGAGTGGCCGGCTGGGGGAGGAAGAGAGAGGAGGAGGTAGTGATGGTGGTAGTAGTCTTAGAGAGCTGTTTCTCTTTTTCTTTATTTTTTTCATCTTTCAATGACTCCATGCGAATGACGGACTTCCCGCCTTGCATTGTCTGATAAGCCGCCGGTCGTCGTTTTCATCATGGGGGGATTACATCGTAAGACTACCACGCTATTTGACCCCGACGTCAGCGCGCCAGTGAAAAGGTGACCCGCCGCAGCGAAAGAGGAAGCGAGGAAGCCAAACATTGAGGAACTGAGCGCTCGACTTTGGCAGCGGTCAGGAGGCTGAGATGGGGACTGGAGGAAAGAACAGCTCCCTCTCGGCGAAGCTGTGTCCGCTGCTGCAGGGCTCTGGTGGGTGCGGAGAGAGAGGGGAGAGAGGGAGAGACACTGGGGAAGAGTGAAACGACGGGGGGACAAGGGTAGCCAGGAGGGTTGAAAGAGGGGAAAGGACGAACGAGATAGTTTGGAGGGTTGGGGTGGCCTACAAGGGGCGGCCAGACCAACGACGAGGGGAAAGGGAAGGCGTGAGGGTGCCGAGGGATAAGGAAGTGAAGGGAGGAGAAATAAAGATTGTGTGGAGATAAAAATAATTGTATATACAAGTATTACAGAGTTTTCAGCAAATTAAAATTAGTCATTCAAGCTTAGAGGAAAACTGTGTAAGAAATTTCTCCAGACAGATGATGACTTATTGCGTCACTATTCCATAAACTTTCATTGCTGTGTATCAAATGAACCCGGAAAGTTGAATTTTTCACTGAATTTCCTTGCTTCGTGGATATTTTGACATCTGTAATTATGCTTCTTCAGTGATACGACCGAGTTAACAGTTAGGGAGATTACATTAAATACTCCTTATTGACACAAACATGATTGATTTTATGGTAGTTATCTTCAGCAACACCACAGACTTATCACGTTAGTCTTACCCCATCACCATTGATTCATTAACCGCTTCATTACTGGAATACATTTTCATATTTATTCTACGTATCATTTGCCGATTTTTTTTACATATTCAAAAACTCATGTGAGGATTGAAATAGTACAGACTCTCCATTAACCTTCCTAATGTCAATAAATTCGTATAATCATACCCAAAACTCTATATTTAAAATGTGTCACAGTACTGAAGGTGTTAACTGTATATCTCACAGAGCATAAACTCAACCCTCCCAAACCCTTCAACATATCCCTACACCACCGACCTACTCATCACCGCTTCACTCTTCCACTCCATCTAGACCACCACCAACCTACTCCCTCTACACCACCTCAAACTCACCGCACATCACCTCTATCACCCCCATCACCACCAAAACGAGACGACCCACCGCTACACCCTCACAAGACCGTCACTATCACCACCCCCATCCGCACTATATTCAGCACACTTCCATAACATAACGCGCCTCAACCCACAATCGTTACCCTTCAACCTGTGGCTATTAACACGAATTCCAGCATGTCAACTACCTTACTCTCTCTCACCCCATCACACTCACGCCGTCACATCAACACTACACACACCGCCGCCGCCGCCATAGCCAGCCACCCAGCCAGCCACCCAACCAGCCTGCACCCCCTCCCCCCCCCCCACGACACCCACTCACCCTCCCGGCACCATTTCCTGTTCAGGGCGCCTACACTTTCCAGCTTCGGGATATTTGTTACCGTCGTTCTTGCTTGGATGGAGGAGAGAAAGAGAGAGAGAGAGGGAGAGGGGGCGTGGGTGGGGTGGGGGGCGCTGGTGGAGTGAGTTCAACGCTTGGTATAGTTTTAATTTCATATTATAGAAGAGGATGAAGTGAAAAGTGGGTAATTTGAGACGTGAAAAGAGCTAAGGGTGAGGTTTGCTTACTCGTCCTGCCAAGCTGAGTAGGTCTTGAGTCAAGTGGCCTGGAGTGGATAAAATTAAGGATACCACACACACACACACACCCACACACACACACACACACACACACACACACACACACACACACACACACACACACACGAATATCATATGATGATTAAAGTCAAGAAAGTAAATAGTTTTGTATTAAAAAGAAATCGTAAAAGCAAGTACGATAGTTACAAAAATTAAGATACAAAAGTATATAAAACTGGAGATTACAAGTAATTGTTTTTTAAAAAAGAAACCGGATATGAACGGTAAAAAGAAAAACCAAAGTAAAAGGAGCGTGGAAACTGTCTTAAAAACAGAAGAAAATAAAGGCGGGGAAAAAGAAGGAAAAGAAGCAAAGAGAAAAATAAATATAAACACACTAGAAGACAGGAAACATGAACAGATGAAGAGGAAGAAAAATATACACACACTCCAAAAGAAGCAAGGGGGAAAAAATCAAAACTATAAACGCACAAGAAGAAAGGCAACAAGAAAAAAAGAAAAGAAGAAAAGGAAAACAAATATAAACACGAACAGAAGAAGAAACATAAAAACATACACACACTCAAAAAAAAAGAGAACCAAAGAGAAAAAAAAATATAATAACACAAGAAGAAAGGGAGCAAGAAGATGAGAGAGAGAGAGAGAGATGGCAACCAGACAACCCTACAAACTTAGGAAAATAGATGAACTAAAACTGGTGAAGCCGAGGGAACTGGACAGCGGGAGAGGAACGATGGCCAGGGACGGAGTGTGGGAGGGAGGTGGAGGGGTCGCTAACATTTTATGGAATATCCCGAGGAACGATAATGGTAGTGATAAAGATAGAAGGACAGGGGAGAGGCGGGGGTATATATATATGGAGAGAGAGAGAGAGAGAGAGAGAGAGAGAGAGAGAGAGAGAGAGAGAGAGAGAGAGAGAGAGAGAGAGAGAGAGAGAGAGAGAGAGTACAGAGCAGCAGCCATAAAAAGGGGCAGAAGTAGGAAGTGTAGCTGATAACAATGTACCCACAAGCCACTACAGTCCCACGTTCTAAGGATATCAGACGGTGAGTGTTTTTTTGTTTCTTTTTTTCTTTTCACAGGACTTCGCTACTTATTCTTGTCTCTCTCTCTCTCTCTCTCTCTCTCTCTCTCTCTCTCTCTCTCTCTCTCTCTCTCTCTCTCTCTCTCTCTCTCTCTCATCGCTCTTATTCTTATTTATCTTTATTCTGATCTTTCTTTTTTTTCTTTTTTCTTTTTTTCTTTTTTGGTCTCTTTCTCTGTGGGTGTTAATGTTTAAACTGATTATTGCGTCCTGAACTCGATTCCCAGATCTTGTTTTACTTCTTTTTTTCCTGCTGGTTGGGTTAGTTGTTTTAGCGTGCATTAATCAGGGTTTGGTTAGGTTAGGTTAGGGTCATTTGGAGAAGGTTACTGATGAGTGAATTATAAAGGGATTATTATTAGGTTATTGAAAGTTTTGTTGTTCCTCTGCGTATTATTATTATTATTATTATTGTGGTATTGGTGGCTTTGTTATTATTGATTGTTTATCCTTATTAGTACTTTATTCTTTTTTATTTGTTCATCGTCACCATCATCATCATCATCTTGTTCTTCTTGTTCTCGTGGGTGTTGCTCTTGTTTTTTTTTGTCGTTTGCCTCTTTCTTCCTTTTTTTCTTTCTTCGTTCCGTTACTTCTTCTTCTTCTTCTTCTTCTTCTTCTTCTTCTTCTTCTTCTTCTTCTTCTTCTTCTTCTTCTTTCCTTCTTTCTTCACTCACACCCTAACACCCTTTCCTTGTTCCTCCTCCTCCTCCTCCTCCACCCCTCCCCCATCTCACAAACATCCCTCCCTTTCCTCCCCTTCTTTCCCTCCATACCACGTCCCTAAAACGTTCCATATTCCCTTTTCCTTATCTCTCCCTCATCCCCCATTTCTCCTCCCTCAGCCGCCACCACATCCCTCTCCCCCACACCCCAACCCCCCACCCCCCCACACCCCACACACACACCAGGCAGCTGCACATCTTCCCTCACTCACCACTGCTACAATGTGAAAAAAAAGTACATGGTCTGTCTGTCGATAAATTTTCCTGATGCAAATAACACAGTAGCGAGAAGATGAATCATTGAGTATTTCTTAACGAGCTGATGTAAATTCATTGTGGTTATGTAGTTCATGGCAATCATTTCGTAGCTAACCGTTTATTACTATCGAGCAGAGAGAGTGTGTGCAAGAAAGGGAAGAATCGAGTAGAAGATGAAGAAAAAAAGTGAAGTGTTTTGCAATTGAGCTGTCAAATTGTGTGGTACTTTTGGGTGGAAATTAGGAAATAGAAATGAGAATGTACTGCGCATGACGATGGAATTCCACGGTGAGGTTTTTGGTGGTCTTCTTTAAGTTTAATTGGTAAATATGCGAGATAACATGTCAGGAAGAGAGAGAGAGAGAGAGAGAGAGAGAGAGAGAGAGAGAGAGAGAGAGAGAGAGAGAGAGAGAGAGAGAGAGAGAGAGAGAGAGAGTTTTAATATATGTTAATTTAGTTTTACATCATAAGATTCTTAAGCTTTTTTTTCGTTTAGATTGCAATTTTACGCTCAAAATTTGATTTATCGCAACATTTAGTCCTCCTCCTCCTCCTCCTCCTCCTCCTCCTCCTCCACCTCCTCCTCCTCCTCATCTGTGGTCTGGGTAATGAATATTTGTAGCGACGCGGGAGTTTTTCTACAAGCTAAAATGTAGCACAATGTACACTTATAAAACATTGGTGCAGGATGTAAGTAGTAAATTGTCATGTGTCGCGTGTGTGTGTGTGTGTGTGTGTGTGTGTGTGTGTGTCGTGTAATATGTACGTTTACAAGCCATCAGTGTAAAAGTAATAAGCAAGACAGGCTGTGCGTGAAGAAAAATACACGGGCCAGTTTGTCTCTCGCGGCCCAGCACCGTCATTGCTGTGTCGTTAATCACCCCGACGCTGACATTTGCATATAAGCGCCGTCCTGGGTCACGAGGTCGAGTCTTTCCGTCTTTCTCCCTCTCTCTCCTCTGCTCAGGGAACTGTTTGCTTACTTTACTTCTCTTCCTCCTTCCCTCCGTCCCTCCCTCCTTGCTTCCCTCCCTATGTAAGGTGCTGTTCAACACGTACAGGATAACACCACCTATTTTTTTTTACACCGTAATTTTCATATCAGACTAAGTTGTGTATGTAGGATAAGGTAACCATTTACATATATATATATATATA
>CM035196.1:9849215-9859690 GCA_020233015.1 Callinectes sapidus | reverse complement strand
TATATATATCTTAATAGTTATTTTTTATCAATTTCCTGTCTGTATCTCTTTTTCCACATGCGGGTCTTACGGAACCTCAGGAGTGCACTGTTCTCTCCAACCTTCGTTCTCCTCCTCCTCCACCTCCACCTTCTCCCCCTCCTCCTCCTCCTCCTCCTCCTCTCTTTCCTCATCCTCTTCCTCTCGAAAAATGTTTCTCTCCCTTATCCTCACCTCCCAGTCCTCCGCCTCCGCCTCACCCTGACCCTTGCCTTACTCCTCCCTCACCCCTCATCATCTCAGCTCTCACCTCCCTTCACCCCTCGCCCGCCGCCGCCGCCCATCCTTCTGCCTCGTCCGGCACCACCACACTTCACGGACAGTAATGGACTTCTGACAGATTGCTCAGTAAAAAGGATCAAAGCCCCTCACTCCACCAGCAGATCCAGTAATTATGATCCCCATGATGGACAGTGTGAAGAATTAACCTCACGCCATCCTCACGCTTAAAAGGGTCTTATGAATTTCAGATGAGCGCCACAAATTTTCACAAGAGATTTTTCGGGGCCACGAGAATGTTGAAAAGAAAGGCAGCGCGTGTGGGGAGAGCGGTGCATGATTCCTAGGTATTGTGTTGCTATCATTGTTATTATTATTTACCTATTCAGTACTGGAACACTTTTTTTACCACGAGTTTTGGGTGTAATGAAATTATTTTATTGACATTAGAGAGGTCTGTAGACGTCGGAAGATTATTACCTTCAGTCTGTACTGTTTTAATCCCTACATGAGTTTATAAATCTTTATAAAATCGACAAATAATAACCAGAAGAGATGTAAAAATGCGTCCTAGTGCTGAAGGGATTAACATTACTGTCACTATTATCATTTTTGTCACTTGCGTTACCGAAATTTCAACGCGTTCAACGATTGGAGTTCTCGGTAAAGGGGTGTAAAATAGCAAGGTGAGTAATAGAAATTCCCTCCAAGCAGGTAGTGATGATGATGGTGTGCAAGGACTGCCTAGGTAATGATGACTAGGTTCCAAGGCTTCCGTCAAGTGATTTCGTTTCCTTGGCAATCCCATTCGGCCTTCCCACTGCTGCTTCTCAGTTCAAGTCACAGGGTTCGTGTCCCTGTAGCGTGGTTACCTGCCTCGCGTGTTACCTGCAGTGTTCCAACCCACCCCACCTGTGACTATTCCACGCCTGGGTTACTTCATCATTTAGTCATCATCACTCATTTTTTTATTTCATCACATTTTCACTTTCGTCTCTCTTCCATGTGTGGGTTTTTTTCACGATGGTTATATTTACTTTCATCAGCCACGTGTCACTTTTAGTGGTCGCGTGTTTATATTTTTTTCTTCCATCTTTACAGTGATTGGTGTGAGCGTGGGGCAGGTTTCCATGCTTCATTTAATTGGTGTTTACTGACGCACTGTGTTCCCTTCCCCTCCACACACACACACACACACACACACACACACACACACACACACACACACACACACACACACACACACTCACTACTACCATCACCACGCCACAACAAACAATTTTACCAGGCCACAACCACCACCACCACCACCAGCAACAACAACAACAACACAAACACTCCATGGCATTACTTAACGAACCTCTGCAGTCACCACATATAGCCTTCCTTCTCCTCCTTCCCTCACACCCTTACACGCTAAACACGCTTTACATCACGCATAAACTACTTAGCTTTGTCCCCTACAAGCAAATACCCATCACTGGTAAAACATCAGAGCCATCACTATTACTATTACTAGTATTACTATTCTTACTATCAACACTCACTCGCCAAAAGCCTCTCAATGATCTTTCAGTAATGTTTCCTAATACCTCAACTTCCACCCTTTACTGCTCTCATTACCACATACGAATCCCTCCTCCAAAAACCACCATCGTCACTACTCTCCTACCCTCCCCCCTCCGCCCCCCCCAATGGCTAGCCACCCTAATCACCCTTCCGCAACCCTTTGCCCGCCTCACCGCCGCCTCGCCTCTAAATCAGCACCTTAAAAATTGAATTCCAGTGACTGCTAAAACCTCTCTATCAGATTTCCGTGAATAGCCACGTAATTGGGTTCGACGCTGGGTACGTGACTTGCTGTAACACGTCTTTACTCCCTGCTGAGCCCCTTACGTATATGTGCATGTTGTAGTTGTACGGACACACACACACACACACACACACACACACACACACACACACACACACACACACACACACACACCACTCCACCCACCACTGCCCCACAAATATAAACCGTTTCATAACCGTTATTCGCCTACACTCCTTTACTTATTGGTGTTCTTGCATTTGAGGAACGAAAGTGACTGAGTGCATACTACATATTTCTCACCTAACTTATTCCACGTTTCTCGAGGCCAGCTTCTCTTCTTTTAACACCGACAGAATGACGGCTGGACAATATGAAACAGAGTCTTTGAGATATATACTGATCTTTCTATATCACAAACAGGAATCCTACACATCATGAGATTACTTCCGTCACTATCAACTTTACCTAGTGTGGAGCTCAAGTAATTTCCTGCCTCCAGATATCAATTGTGCATTTTTACAGGGAATATCAAACGATACTATAAGCGTTTATACAATGAACGGTCTTCCAGTATTATTAGTGAGCCTTAAAAGTAGAAATTTAAAGATGGGGATGATGGATAGAGCTAGTTAGATGTGTCTGGTGGCCTCTTGCAGCTTCCCTCTTTTTCTCATGTTCTTACGTTATCACAAGCAAGGAGACGATATACATATACATATTTATATAAATGTTGTCATGTACTTCACTGATTACATCATCACTTTCTTCCCTAGTGCGGAGAAGGACACGAGTCATTTCCTGAACTCCGATACTGACAATGCATCGTTAGTGAAGTCATTGATAAGCTTTTCAAATCAGTGGAGTGTTTCTATTTTATCAGTATTTACGCAAGAGAACCAAATAATCGATATATGGAGTGCTTTAGATAACCATGCGGAAGGTAACAGAGACATTATCCACTGGGACTATGATTAAATACACAGGTTTCTCTTAATGCCTTATAAAGGATTGCACAGCTGAGAGCCCTCTGCGGTATTATCGTCAACATCTACCTGTCATAATCTGATAAGTCCTCCTCCCGCAATAGCTGTCCTTGGCATGCTTTCCAGTTCTGATGCGTGTGACGGCGCCTGTCCTGTGCATGAGGATCCGATTTGTAATGACGGAGTTCTGGGTCAGTTAGTCAAAGGATGGGTGTTAAGGAGGAAGAGAAGAAAGAAAAGGAGGAGGAGGAGGAGGAGGAAGAAGAAGAAGAAGAAGAAGCCTAAAAAACCTAAATGACATCGACAAGATGCATTAATTCCTGAAGTATTAGAAAAAAATAGTGAAGTTATTATTAGTAATCTTATAGCACAAGTATTGAGGACATTATTGAGAAACAGGGGATGTTAACCGAACATGGGTGACACATAACAAATTAGTATTCAATATTGCATTAGCTATAACAGAATACATTACAGCAACAAATATTTATAAACATTAAGAAGAAACAAACTGATAAATTTTCATTATTTATAACTCGCAATGGAAAGTGCAGTCATGTTTTTTTTGTTTTTTTTTTAACCTTGGATAATTTTGCGAGAGGCTGTAGCTAACTATTATCATCTATTTGTTCCCCAGTAAAGTGTTTTGGTTGGTAGCTCTTTCCTGATAAAGAATAATGATAGCTATTTAGATCGTGGAATAGCGGAGGGTAAAATTTCTAATACATATTTGGACATCGTTGAGTTGTGGAACGTAAAGAATTGAAGTTGATGACGAAGGGTCAGACTGGATTACAAGTGTTGCTCCTCAAGCCTCCATGTTAAGTCCTTTATCGCGCTTGATCCACAACAATGACCTGGATTTCAGAATTAGTGTGACATCAGAAAATGTACAATCACTTATATAGAACAACATATTAGATCCAACCATGACACAAAGAAAAGGAGGAAAAGAAGTAACAAAATATTAAACAGAGAAGTGGTAAATTCAGTATTATACTTTTTTTGCGAACGGAAAAAATATTCAACGCAGGAAAGGCAACATCTTCTCTTTGCACACACTAATGTAAAAATAATAAACCAACAGGTAATTAAGTTCTGATCACAGAAAGAGCTTTATACTTGAGTTCCAGCCCTAGGAGTGTGAAAGTTATGTAAATCACAGGCCAATCAGTCTGAATTTCTTAACATTTCTCAATCTTTTTGGCATCCTACAATATGCACAAATCTTTGGCGTTAATATAAAGAAACTGAGGATTAATATTTAGTAGAAGACATCATTGCCATTCCAGAAGAGGGTAATGCACCTTCATAAATCTTCATTCCCTTGAAAGGTCCCTTGATTAGGTGCGGAGTGACCTAATTAAGGTCTTTCAGGTGAACGTGTTTATCAAAGATTAAGTAATAAATTTCACTTTAACTGTAAAGAAGGAGACAGGGTAGAGCTCATGGTAATGAGTTCAAGGTAGACAAATTCAGATTTAGGTAAGATAGACACGAACTGGGTGTGAACTAAGGTAGTGGATCAGCGGAACATGTGTGGCTGCGTGTGGTGAGTGCAAGTGTAGTACAAAATGTTGAGGGGACTGGATAATTTGATGGAAAACTCCCACTGATGGCAATTAGCTGAAAAAAAACCTACTGCATATATTCTTTTAATGAACTAATTTTCAACATGCATTTATGATAATTCCCTTTAATTCATTCATTTTACACACACACACACACACACACACACACACACACACACACACACACACACACACACACACACACACACACACACACACACACACACACACACACACACACACACACACACACACACACACACACACACACACACATTTAGATGATATGATACATAAGATTAGAAAAAATCCACTGCCATGTATTTTGTCCATGTGCTGTGAATTGTTCAAGGCTGCACTCAGTAAACACCTGGACTGTGCGTTGTGCATCTACCTGTGCGCAGCTTTCCATGACGCAGTATGAATGCAGGTGCAATTTCTACAGACGGAGTAGATATGTTAACTCTTTTTTTACGATCTTTTTACCAGTCATAACAGCCTTCAGAACATTCACAGGATAATGTTCAAAGCATTAAAAAAACAAAACTTCTAATGTATTTCCGGCAATATATATATATTTTTTTTATCGCATACTCATCGTGAATGTTATGTATTATTGTGGTAAAAAAGAAGGAAAGAAAGATTGAAAGTAAGTTATGATAAGAACTATATTTTATTACAGTTTTCATTTATTTATCAATTTGTCGATTAAACTAATTTAAAGTCAAAGTAAATTCGGTCATATTGGTCGTGATAGTGATAGTCATTGTTGTTGTTGGTTTTTTTTATCATTGTTGCTGTGGTTCCTGTTTTTTAAATCATGATTGATGTTGTTGTTGCTGCTGTAATTTCACAGTATCGCAATTAGAATCTAGATAATAGCAACAACATTAATATTGGAAACAACAACAACAACAACAACAGTAAAAAACAACAGTAAAAAACAACAGTAAAAACATCACCTTCTCAGCGTCGCAACACGAACAACGTAATTGGCGCGGGATGAAGCAAGAACAAGAATGACGGAAGAAAAAAAAAGCCGCGGTTCGCCCAAGTTCGCGAAGGTGATACAAAAATAACACTGTGGTGGAGGACAGGTGGAGGACAAGTGGAAGGAAAAAATGGGAACTAATATTTGGGAGGAAGTCTAATCTTTGTCCTGACACGATTTTCATAAAGGACAATCATCATATATTCTTTCAAGTAATGTAATTTATTTTCCAACATTCGGCTTCATAATACTAATGAAAAAAAGGGACAGGATGTGAATTCTATTAAGAGAAAAATAACAATAACAATACAAAAAAAACAATGAATAGCTAGATTAATAAAAATTTAGATTAAAATGCCTTGATAGCATTTGAACTCTTTTTTTTCCTTCCCCAAGTTTTTCCTTAGTTCCTTTTTTTATGTGCGGTCTAATATATGCCATGGTACCAAGATCAAAATGTCAGTGAGGGTCAAGGAGGAAGCGTCTGATGTCTGTCGGATGTCTGCTACACTTCGCTACTCTGCTACAACTTGACTAGAAGAGAGAGAGAGGAAGTGGTGCGTGTCACTCTCTCCCTCAACACTTCTCCCACACACACACACACACACACACACACACACACACACACACACACGCACACACACACACACACACTCACGCCCCTCACACGCCCCCACGCCTCGTATCTTTTATCACCTCCATCACACTTTCTTCTTGACCCCTGCATTTTCAAAACCCGACTCTCTCTCTCTCTCTCTCTCTCTCTCTCTCTCTCTCTCTCTCTCTCACACACACACACACACACACACACACACACATTAATTTCACCCTCGGAGCATCGTGCCCCTTTCACGCCGCCCTCACAAATCATCCCACCTCTTCCCTTATAAGCGTCACAAGAAATAGCAGCGTCAGGCTTATATAAACGACACTTATAAGAGTCTCACACACGGCGAGACGAAGAATAAAGAGAAGGAGGAGGAGGAGGAAGAGGAGGAGGAGGAGGACAACCCAGGAAGAGGCGGACGTGTTTCCCAATCCTACCACCTGGACCTCCTCATCCCAAGGGCCTAAAGGGTCGCCCCAGGTCCCGGTAAGTGATGCGTGATTGTTTCCTCTGGAGTGGCGGAGGCTAACAAGGAGGGCCGTCTGGGTAGAATGCCGTTACACTGGTAGATGGTGACTGTGTGTTAGTGTTGGTGGTGGTGATAGTGGGGATAATGATAGCGGTGGTTGTGGTTAGTGTTGTTGCTGATACTTCTTCCCTTTTTATTTGTCCTTTTTTTATTATTTTACTGTTGTTATTATTGCTGCTGCTACTACTACTACTACTACTACTACTACTACTACTACTACTACTACTACTACTACTACTACTACTACTACAACTCCTACTATCAATATCCTTACTATTATTGATACTCGTTTTTATTTCACAAGAAAGAACAAAACACAAGTTGAGTTTTCTCCCCCCAAAAAGACCAGAGCACTACAGCAAAAAGACTGAACCAACACAAGTCCAATGCATTCGCTCATAAGCCAATCAGAACTTTTATTTCGGGGCAAGCCTATCTAGTTTTCGTCGGATCAGGCCAGGAACCAACTCTAACTTTTGAGAGGTAAAGAAAACGAGAGAAGAAGAAATCCGCGCCAGAAACCTTCCTCCCCAGAATTCTAAGGCGCAGTGGTAAGCGATGGATCAACAATTACCAAATGTTTGAAGTCTCTTATGCGCGTATCCACCAAAATAATTTCAACATAGTATTAAGTATTTTTGTTCTTTTCTTCTCTTTCCCTTGACGTTGAACCCTTCTATTATCTGCCGACGATTTATTGTCCCTCTATTAATATTTATGGTTCTCCTGACGCTAAGTTTTTCGCTTGATCCGAAATATATATTCTCCCCTTTTTCTTTCCTTCAAACAGTAGTCTTTATCTCATCTTCCCTCGCCTTTTTCTCCTTTCTAGCCCCCTTCCATACGTCTTCCCCCCTTCTCCCCGAACTATCCCTCCCTCCTCTTCTATACCTATCCCCTATTCCCTACGTACTCAGTCTGCTCTCTGCTCTCTCTCTCTCTCTCTCTCTCTCTCTCTCTCTCTCTCTCTCTCTCTCTCTCTCTCTCTCTCTCTCTCTCTCTCTCTCTCTCTCTCTCTCTCCTGAGACACACATACAGCGATTCATCACGCACCGACAAAAAGGCTGCTGCCCACAACATTAGTCCGTCCAGCGACTTTCCATGTTCCAGTTGGGTCGTCCATAACTCACTGCGTCTAAAAATGCCTCAGAATATTAGTGAATCATAGGGCGGTGTTTTGTCCTCTCCATCCTGCACCCAGACTCACCCCCGCCCACCGCCACGCCCATCCCCACCACCCTTGCCCTGAACTCTCTCTTTATCTTTCTCTCTCTCTCCGCCTCATCTCACCCGCCTGCTCCGGTCTGTCCCGCCTTCGCTGTCGGCCCTTTGTTTCAACTGGACGCAGAAAAACAATGGAAAGTAATGCGGATTTTCAAGATTAATTATGAGGATCCCTTTACCTCCAGCTGTTTTTTGCGCGTGTCTCCGTCCTGGTCTCGGTCTCTGTCCCCCAAGATGAATCACAAGACTTCCGTGCCTCACTGAAAGAAGGATTTAGATTCCAGACCATTTGTCGTGTTCATTTTCTGTTCATTCATTAGATTCATATTTCTTTCCGCATTCTTTTATATCATGACATTACATACATACATATATACATACATACATACATACGTACATACATACATACATACATACATACATACATACATACATACATACATACATACATATTCAAGATCACAACAGTTTTTTTCAGAATATAAATAAGAGTTAAATAGATGTTCACAGTGAGAGAACATGGCAGTATAACGTCAAGTATTTCGTGGTAATTCCGTAACAATTGGCGTCCGTGACAGTCTAATGAAATTAATGGCGGAAAGTGTGACATAAAAAGGTGTGAAGAAGACAGCAGTTTCTTACACGCATTGACGTGACACACGAAAGTACGAAAGTAGTAGCCCCGGTGAGATAGCAGAGGCACGTGATGACAATGTCGCCTTATAAAGTAATATTACAGACGATAGAAGGTCAGACAGAAGGAGTCCTTTCAATATAATCTCGACAGTAGTGTAAGGTATTACAAAGCTTGCTGAATAACACAAGCCTCTTTAGAGGATGCATTTATTTGTTTCACTCTGTTCTGAACCGTAGTAGCTAAGGGAGCAAGAACCCGGCCCTCGCTAAAGAACAACTTCCCCTCCGCGTCCCCCTGGCGTCCACGTAGCAAGAGTATAGTGTCACACGACACGCCCCACGCCGCTATGCTCGTGACTTACGTTCATGAACCTTTCCTCAAGTCCCTCCGGCCCCACACTGCACGGCAGGGAACAATCCCCCTAAACACCACCACAACTACAACACCCAGTACACCCCTTACCCTAAAATTACTAAGAATACTCCGTCCTTACAACCATCACCCCAATATCATCACCATTACTCCACCCCAAACACCTTAACTCCAAAAACAGCACGCCTTCTCGTGTACTTTATACTATTTACTAAAATACCTCCATCACTACATCACTTTCTACATCACTCACACCAGTACGAGCAACACTACATCACCTCCTACACCCTTCACACGTAGCAGTCAGACTTTGCACGCCCACCCACGACCTAATACCGCACATTGAATAAAGTGTAAGAGAAATATCGCAGATTGTGCACTTATGTATTAAGTCGTTATGACACCTAATGGCTCCATTTGTACACAGCTGACTCCACTCCTTGCCTCATTTCCTTCTTCCTTCTCAGCCCTTCCCTCTCCCCTCCTGCCCCTCTACCTTATACGGCGTACAGTACCGATACTCCTCCCTCCTTCCCTTCCTCTCTCCCTCCCTCTCCACCTTCTTACCTTCTTACTACCCTCCCTTTCTTCCTCCTTCCCTCCCTTCCTTCAGAATATGTTAGGTAAAAAAAGAGTGACACGTGTAAAAAAATTGTCACGAGTTATAGTTTTATCTGCTATTCAAAGCTGTTATGTTTGTTATTTGCATGTAAATTTAGCGTTTCAAGCCACGGCGAGGAAGGAAGTGGAAGAGAGAGGGACGGAAGGAGAGGGACTGGGCTGCAGGGTGTTGCACGACTCCCCTAAGTTCACATGTCAGGTAGAAATAAGTTAATTAGCGTCCTCACTGTGTCATTACTAAGATTTATCACGTAATAAGAAGCCATTAGGGAAATATGCCTTTTTCTGTAACCATGCAAATCGTCTTAATAATCCCAACAACCGCATTAGTGGGAGAAGGAGGAGGAGGAAGAAGGGGAGGAGGAGGAGAGAGAGGAAAAGGAAGAGGAGGAGAAGGAGGAGGAGCAGGAGGGTTGAGAAATAGGAAGGGAGAAGGGGTTGTGGCCTTTCTATAGAGGTTATTGACATGAAAGCTTAACACACGTGCGAGCACTCACGCACTCAAACACACACGTACACACATACCTTGGCAACACTTGTAGAGTTAATTTCTAGGAAGTTCACTTATTTTTGTAGTTTAATACTGAAAAAAACACACCTTGGAAAATATTTATAGGTCAGAAAGCCAACGAAATCACTTTTACCGGATTGACACAACACTTTCAGGCATGCATACAAACATACATTCATACAAACATACATATATACATACATACATACATACATAAATGCACACTTATATACAGCTATATATACATACATATATAGAATAATTCAATTTATGTATTGGACTTATGAACAAAAAAAGCATTAAATCTCTCTCTCTCTCTCTCTCTCTCTCTCTCTCTCTCTCTCTCTCTCTCTCT
>CM035196.1:9833399-9849115 GCA_020233015.1 Callinectes sapidus | reverse complement strand
CTCTCTCTCTCTCTCTCTCTCTCTCTCTCTCTCTCACACACACAAAACATTAATAGCAATATAACCGTAACATTAATAACACATCCTACTTCGTTTTTGCTCGCCGTGCTTAACTTCACGACTCCATTGTTACCTGTCAGAGTCACCTACCTGTTCAGAGCTAGTGTAGCCAGCCACCTGCACGCCACTTTTTCATCACCAGCCACAAACACCTGAGGGCCTCGTGACTTTATGTATGCTGTTTCTTCCTCTTCCCGTGACGTCACCAATATCTCGTCACATGATTACTCTCTCTCTCTCTTTATTTATTTATTTATTTATTTATTTATTTATTTATTTATTTATCGATCTATCTATTTATCTATCTATCTATCTATTTATGTATTTATCTATGTATCTATCTATGTATCTATGTATCTATCTATCTATCTATCTATCTATCTATGTATCTATCTATGTATCTATCTATCTATCTACCTCTCTCTTTCTCTCAATATAGTGAGTGTTCAATCTATCAAGGTATGCCGCGCCAGTCATCCTCACCTGACTGGGAGCAGATTAGTATTTACCTGTGCACTGGCCTGTGGTTACCCCGGCCTTGAAAACGTCGAAGTGATGGAGAGAATTGGGAACAGAATGGGGAGATACAGAGAGAGAGAGAGAGAGAGAGAGAGAGAGAGAGAGAGAGAGAGAGAGAGAGAGAGAGAGAGAGAGAGAGAGAGAGAGAGGGAACAGACAGACAGACAGACAGACAATTTACTCAATCGTAGTCAGCATTTTCTCCGCTATCACTCGACAGTGTTTTTGAAAAAAGAATATGATTTTTCTTTAATACTTCCTGCATATTTGAGCAAGGAAAATGGTTTTACGTTCTCGTGTGTGGGTTGGTGGGTTGGTGGGTGGGGGTGGGTGGGTTGCTCTATCCTGGAGGCATTCTTTAACACATACCTTTCAAAATATAAAATGGAAAATCATACGCACTTAAACTGTTATGGTCTTGGTTATTGCTATCATTGCCATTGCTGGTGTTACTGTTGTTGCTGTTGTTGTTGGTGGTGCTATTGTTTTTGCTGCTGATATTGTTGTTGTTGTTGCTTTTGTTGTTGTTACTGGTTCTATAGCTGCTGGAGTTGTTGTTGTTGTTATTGTTGTTGCTTTTATTATTGTTGTTGTTGTTACTGCTGCTGTTATTGTTGTTGTTGTTGTTGATGATATCATGACTACTACTACTACTACTACTACTACTACTACTACTACTACTACTACTACTACTACTACTACTACTACTACCAATACCTCTGCTGCTTTTTACTTATCATTTTCAGATAATGGATAGAGAAGCAATGGCTCACTGAACAGATGAACAATGAAGAGTCACATGCGAGCAGGTAGTACATATAGTATACTCGTTGCTCCTTCCTCCTTTACTTCATCATTGTCTTTCCGCATCAGTGCATATTCTGCCATTGTTTGATATTGTGATTTAATCATTCATTCTCCATCCACGAAACCTGCATTGGTCTTACTTACCTCTTCCTTATTTACTCCTGCCTTGCAAGCTCCATTTTCATTTTTTACCTTTCATTATTTTGTTTTTCATTGACTTCGTTCTTTGTCGTTTTTGTTATTGTTGCTTGTTACTACTACTTCTACTACTATTATTACTACTTCTGCTATTTTTCCTACTACTACTACTACTACTACTAGTACTACTACTACTACTACTACTACTACTACTACTACTACTACTACTACTACTACTACTACTGTTGCTGTTGCATTGATTTACCCTTCATCTCCCCCTCTTCCTCTCTCTCTCTCTCTCTCTCTCTCTCTCTCTCTCTCTCTCTCTCTCTCTCTCTCTCTCTCTCTCTCTCTCTCTCTCTCTCTCTCTGTGTGTGTGTGTTTATTCGCCTTATTCTCCTCCCTTTCTCCTTCTCCTCTTCCTCCTTCTCCTCGTGTTTTCCCCCGCTCATCATCTACCGTTATTTCCTCTTGTTCTACTACCAAGTGGGTGACCTTCGACCTCGCCTCCTTGACCCCTTACAGCGGTCACTACGCGGCCCGCTTCCCTTTGTAATTTAGCACAAGGTTCCGGGTGTCAGTTGGTCTCAGGGGAAGAGGGACGGGGAAGGGAAGGGGACAGGAAGGGGACGAGAGAAGGTGATAGGTTGGAAGGGGAGGAATGGAAATGCAGGAGGGATGGGAAGGTCTTGTGGGATTTGTCTTTGCTGGTTGTGTTTTATGTTTGTGATTTTGTTGAAGGTGATTCTCGTGGGATTTTTGTAGATTTTTGTGGTTTTGATGGTGGTGGTGGTGGTGGTGGTGGTGTGAGAAGAAGGTGGAAGAGGAAAAATGGGAATAAAAAATTGAAAATGAAAATGAAAAGCAAGAAAGGACGGCACATAATGTAAACAAAATAAAATAAATAAATAAGTAAAACGAAGAAAATAATATATAATGTAGGACTGAAATAACTAATAAAACATAAATAAAGAAAAAAGAAGCTCTAACTTATGATAAAATGGTAAGACTCTTCATTTTTTTTCAGATTTTCCTCTCGATCAGTGATGTAGTGAAGGCTTCAAGCAAACGTTTTCCTCTCTCCTCGAATGCCTTGCCCTTGATGGCCTTTGCTGAGGAAAAGAGTAGCAGCAGCAGCAGCACATTTTCTTCTCATTTACCGGCTTGTTTTGTTTTTTCTCTTTCCTTCTTCCTCTTTCAGTTTCTTTCAACCATTCGTCATCATTTTCAGCTTCGTCCTTGTCTCTTCCGTCTCTGTACTCCTACTTTATTTCCCGTCTTTCTTCTTTTTCAGCGATGTTTTTCTCTCTTTTTTTCTTCTCTTTAATTCATATCTTGACAGTTCCAACCGTTGACTTCACTCGGGACTCACTTTTTTTCTATATATTTTTCGTCTTTATTCCTTTTCCACTTTCCTTCTCCCTGTTGCAGCTTTTGCCTTTCTTTTATGCTTCTCTCTCTTTCTCTTTTTCTTTTTTTTCTTTTTGCCCGGTATATCTTTTCCTGTTTCCCTTCCACTTCATGGCGCGGTGATATGATGATGGTTTTGCTCAGCGCTTGGTAATTTGTGTCTCTCTGTTGTATGTGTTTTGATGCAGCTTGAATTTTTTTAGTACTGATTTTTGTGTGTATGAGTGTATGGTTTAAGTAACTGTTTGGTATGTGTTGTTTCAGTATCTACTTTTTATGTCAATTATTATTCATGTATTTATTTGTTTATTTACTTTTCACTGCCTTTCTGGTGTATATGTTTTCAGTTCCAGGTATATTTCTTTTGTTCTGTTTTTGGTTCGTATTGTCTTTTTGGAGAGTTTTTTTCGTGTTTAGGGTTTATTTATTTTTTTTCTTTATGTACCACGGTATAATATGTGCTATCTATTTTTTCTTTATGTTTCGTTCAAAATTTCTCTTATTTACAACATTTCTTGCATACGATGCTGCATTTACTTCATTTTGTGGGAAATTGCGATGAAAGACAAGACTAGATAAGGAGAAAGCTCACACAAGCACACACACACACACACACACACACACACACACACACACACACACACACACACACACACAACTAACACGCAAAATAACCCGTATATTCACCCTAGAAAAACAAAACATTAAGCCAAAATATCACAAAAGCACTGACTGATAACTGGAGATCGTGCAGTGCGGAGTAAGTTGGGAAGCGATGCATGTGGTCTGCAACGACTCTCAAGTTACGGTGACTTTCTACAACTCTTCTCATATCTGACTATATATATTTTTTTCCTCCGCGTCTTATCAGTAAAGTAATCTTGGATATTTTCTCTTTTTTTTAACATGTCCGATAACCCCAGTACTCTTCCAGCAAATGACTGGTAGTTAAGTTCTGGCCTTACATACGGCTTTCTTTCTCATTTAATCAACTCTTTGTACTCGTCATTTTGTCCCTAATGTACCGGTTCTACTCTCATATTTTGTGACAATAACTCTAGAAAATTTGTACTCATATTACTGGTTTTAAAAGACAAGAGAGAGTGGCCATCCTGTCCCACATGTGAAGTTATTGAGGCAGGTTAGGGAGCTTGAAAACTCGCAATTCACTGGGATGCATTAAAGTGGAATACCAGGAATCAGTACGTCGACTTTGTATTTATATTTCCGTCCTGTGTGTGCTTATATTTTTCTCTATCAGATTTTATATGTATTTTTCTATTTTTCTCTCTTCTTTTACTGTAGTCTTTTTCATTTATCTATACTTTTCTCCGGTGCAATTGAATGTTATCTAGTATATGGCTTTATTTTTTTGTTTTGTTAGCTGGCTTTTACGAGTATTGTTATCATTGTGTTCCCTCTTGTAATTTACTGGTATCTCTAACCGTGTTTTTTTTAATGCTTAACGTTTTCACTCCTTTATTTCTTCTTTCTTACTTATTTGATCGTATAGCTATCTTAAAGAAGAACATACGTTCCCTTCAAAATATTTTTCTTAGATATGTTAAAAGAGGGAAAAAAGGAAAACAAAAATATCATAACACACACACACACACACACACACACACACACACACACAAACACAAGCACTTACTGTTCTGAAAATTGCATACATCATGACTTTTTTATTGCTGAAAAAAAAAAAAAAACCGGTTTTCTTGATTGTGTGCTGTAAAAACGCACCAAAAATCTTGGGATAGGTCAGAAATCTCACAACTCTGGTTATGATTTTGTAGAACTAACACTTATTTTTATTTTCCTCCTTCCCTTCCCTCCCAAACGACCTTCTTCAATGTCGGTTCTTTCCTTTCTCCTCTTCGTTATAAAACCAAACGCCTCATTCCTATCATTTCTGCATTAGTGACTTTCCTGAGTGACGAAAAAGGAGAGCTGAGTGTTGTCCGCTTCTCTTGTTCTTCTATGTCTATCTCCTTGAGTTCTTTTTTCTTATTCATCCTGTTCCTAGTAAGTGAAAAGCTTCAAAATGTGATGACAATATAGCATATGGTATGATGAAAACATGTAAGAGAGAGAGAGAGAGAGAGAGAGAGAGAGAGAGAGAGAGAGAGAGAGAGAGAGAGAGAGAGAGAGAGAGAGAGAGAGAGAATTGTACAATGTAATTATTTATCATTATTTGACCATGCGCGTGGAACGAGATCGCTGAAATGTGAACAGGACTTCAAGAGCCCTTTGAGAACAATAACATGACTCCCATTTGAATCGTCTGAAATTTACTGTTGAAAGAAGAATACTTTGAGTTGAGAGGGTCCTTGGCGCTAAAGTCACTTGTCACATTTTGCAGATGGAGTTTCAATCTGAAGTTTAATCTTGGTCAGAAATCGAGTAGTGTTTTGAACTTACCTCCACCGTTGAACAATTTGAGGGAAATATTAAGTTGTCTGATCTGTCCACACTTAATTCACTAAACCAAAGACTTTAGAGATTACCAGCATATCATAGAAATTGTTGGAAATTGTTAAACACAACAGAAGAAGAGAGCGCATAATGTTACTCTACTGTTACCTCTAACCGAGTGAGCGTGAAACACCAAGGTAAGAACTTAAGAGCATAAGAGAAGCCGCAGGAATACATTTCACCTCCACGTAGCACTCTCTGTAAATAGAGTAAGAATAAGATAGAAAAATAAGCAGAAAGTAATCTTATCTTTTCTTTGAATACCTTTATTGTCTTGGCATTAAAAACGTGATTGCCAAGTATCTCCCACTATCTCTGAAAAGTAAACTTTTACTACCACACATTTCAGAGCCTTAACTCAATGACTTCAAACAATCTCTAGCGGAAGTCATTCAAGCTTTCAAAAGTGTTTATGTGATGGTAATGCTACTCAATAAAGATTTATTTTCTAGAGCATTTGAAAGTAGGTCTTGACGATAAAAAATAACCATACGGGAACAGCTTTTTCACTTTTTTCATTGAAGTTCCACATTTCGAACAACACACACACACACACACACACTCTCTCTCTCTCTCTCTCTCTCTCTCTCTCTCTCTCTCTGTTAATCTCTTGTTTGACCTTCGGGGGGTTCGGGGTGGGAGGGGGTGAGACAGCGTAATTAAGAGCTGTGTTTCACTTCCGTGTTTCACTTCAGAGCCGTCGTGGGTGTCCATGTTTACATTTGGTGCGTCCGTCAGGGTGAGTATGTTGTTGTCGTGTTTTATGTGTTGTTGTCAGGGGAATGATGACTCACGACAAGTGGCAAGACGAGCAAAAGGGAATGATCGAGTTCGCGTCCATGATATGACTCAGAATTATACATCTTTGTGTACTTTGCAGTTGTAGGTAAATGGAGATTAGAAAGCTTATTGTTTGTATGGATCGGTATGGAGAGGATGAAAGAGAGAGAGAGAGGAAAAGAGAAACAGCCAATGCTAGTATATTTCTTTTCTTTTTTTTCTTTTTTCTCTCTCTTTTGCACCATTACAATTTCCAACATCATTATTGCTCCCTTTCACCTCACCATCCTCATCATCATCACCATCGCCACCACTTCCCTCACCTTGGCTGCTCTGGGTGTAGGGACTTCCTTTCTCCTTTTAGTTCCTTTCGTTCCCTTTGCCCTCCCTTCCTGCACCTCTCCGTCTCTTCCCCACCGCCGCGTCCCACTTGGCTCTGCGCACCTCCCACCTGTCGTGGCTCCGACCTGGTGGTGGTGCTGATGGTGGTGGTGGTCTTGGTGGTGACAGTAATGGTGGCGATGATGATGATAAAGCTGTGGTGCGGACAACTTAATTACTGATTAGCTAAATGTTTTAAATGTCTGACTAACTGACTGGCTAACTGATTGACTGACTAATCGACTGCTTGAATCGCTGCCTAACTGAGAAATTGGGTGACTGGACGATGAACGTGATATCTGACTCACTGACTAAATGTTAACCTGATTGACTAATAAACTGAAAAACGCGCTCGCACACACACACACACACACACACACACACACACACACACACACACACACACACACACACACACACACACACACACACACCACAACACACACACACACACACACACACACACACACACACACACACACACACACACACACACACACACACACACAGGACCGGTTTGGGAGTTAGCCTTGAGAATAATGAAGACTGTCAGTGATGAGTACAGTACGAGAGTCGATATTAGTAACAACAACAACAACAGCAGCAGCAGCAGCAACAACAACAACAAGAAGACTATTATTACTCCTACTACTACTAATGCTACTACAACAATCATTACTACTTCTACTACTTTCAGTACTACCTCTGTACCACCACTGCCATCACGGCCACCAACCTTATGAATTAAATAGGGCGGGTTATGATGCACGCTGACAGAGAAACATACTGGTGACCTTGGTGGCGATGAGTGATGTACAGTAGTGATGGGGCTGCTTCTGGTACGACCCCTTAATGTTCTCACCAGATGCCGGCCCGCGTGCTGGTGACAGGTACAGGGAGTGATAGATGTCCGCCTTAGTTTATACCGAGAAGGAAATGCTTACCTAAGTGGTTGGGAAAGATGTCTTGGCTCGAGCTTCTCTAGGTAAAGGAGAGAGAGAGAGAGAGAGAGAGAGAGAGAGAGAGAGAGAGAGAGAGAGAGAGAGAGAGAGAGAGAGAGAGAGAGAGAGAGAGAGAGAGAGAGAGAGAGAGAGAGAGAGAGAGAGAGACTGTGGAAGGAAAAATTCACTCATGTAAAAAATAGTAGAACTATCATAACCCTTAACAGTATAATTCAGTGACAAAACAAGATGCATTCATTGAAAACATATCGCCTTTCTCTAGTTGTCGCGCCTAATATCAAAATCAATTCCAACGAAGATCAATGCTGAAGAAAGCTTGAAATGGTGCAATAACGCCTAAGAAAATAATTACGAGTCACGTATAAAATGGGAAAGATTATTTCGAACCAGCAACATGTATTGGGCAAACAAGCGTGAAGGAGAGGAAAGAATGACAACTAAATGAGGAAATGAGAAAGGACGAGAGACAGACCATACCATCGTCATTATGATTAGTTTAAAGAGTATTATTATGATGATAGAAAATGTTATTGGAAGAACAATGTTGGAGGTAATTTGTTGCAGGTCAAGGGGGGATGGCACAAAATAAAAGCGTGACTTTGACCACCTCGAAGAACGACTTTGCGGGGTGAAAAGTAATGCATGATTGTGGTTAGCGGTCAAAGAGTTAACCAGACCGCCTTCCAATAGCGAGTGCTCTGAGGGGAGCCAAGACCCTCTTCGCTTCGTCTTGTTTATTTTGTGCCACAAGTCGAAAGCCTTACATTGTTACCTGTCTAAGAGTTAAAGTGCTAGAGGCGCATTCTTAAACTTACGTGTCTTACTTTTGGCTCTTTATAACGAGATACGTAAAATATTCCGGTTTGCAATTCATAAATTTTTGTATAATCTAGTAGGGATATTCAATTATTGGTGATAGAAGCACACACGAGAACCCGTTTTATCATTTTGACGTATGTTTCTTTAAATCAAAGTTTTTGAGCTTATTTTGCGGAAGCGACATGAATGTTTGTGAAATAGAACCCTTCATACAAACTCGCATTTCAGAAAATTAAAAGAAAAATAACCATAGATTAGCTGTATCATAGTGAACTATGAATTCAACTCAAATATTTTGCAAACCAATCAAGAAAGCCACCCTTCCTTCTGTCAAGATTTTCGTACCGGCTATATGTATTTGCGCGCCATTGACATGAGCGTGTGTACATCCGGCATGGCTCCTCACCAGTCATGTCAAGGTTACGGAGACAGCGGAAGTAGTTTCGCCTGATTCTCATGGGAGTGTTGCACTCTGTGTAACATGGAACCAAGGAAAATGTGCTCTTATGTCTGACTTTTTCCTGAGTGTAAGACCAGATATTATTCAAGTGTACATCAATATTTTCTTGCCATTATGAACTCCGTTTTCCCGTGCTAAGTAGAAGTACATAGTAGTTTTGCGAAATATCTGGTACTGCTGATAATGATGTGAACTAAAAAGAGGCCAGGAGGAAAATAGCAGAAATGGCAGATTAGTCCAAATATTACGATGGAATAAAAAATGATCAACGGCAAGACTCCAAGAACGGAAATAATTGGGTGAAGATTTATTCTGCTTTATCACCTGCCGAGGAAAAATAAAGATTACAGAATTTGCCAACAATGTATGTGCGCCCAGTAATAAAAGAAACAGCCAATGGAGACACAACATCCACCACAGCAAGCAGGTGCGTGGGCGTGGTGTGAGATGACCTTGACGCTGAGGGAGGGAGCGGTGGAGGAGGAGGGGGAGGTAGAGCGGGATGTTTGATGGGAAGGTGTGACGCGCCACGTACGTACACAAGTGGAACCTCCAATTGTCTCTCACACCAACACACGCAACCACCTGGAACACACACACACACACACACACACACACACACACACACACACACACAGTCAGTTGTCAGTTAGTTAGTTTATTGACCACAAATTTCAATACTGACTACCAATTTCAATCTACAAATTACATGGAGAAATGCAATAAGAAATAGGAAATGGGAAGTACAAGTGTACTGCAGTAAAACTAGTATATTACAGGAAAAGAAAGCCGTGCAGCTATAGTAATAACGATGAACAGGGACGAATGCAGGAGGTTAAACAGAACAGTAACATCAATCAAAGCAGCTCAGATGAGAGATGGAAGAGTTCACACCACATTGCCTTCCTTTTCCACACACACACATTTCCCCTTGCACTGCTTTATACTTCCTGTGGCACATGTTACGCTGCTGCTGCTGCTGCTGTTCGTCGTGCACTTATCTGCTGCCGCCACGCAAAAGTATGTTCCGGTAAAAAGAAAAAGGAAGAGAAAAAAAAAAAAAAAAAGGACAGCGGTGGCTAGGGTCTGGTTCTGACTGCTGCTTGCCGTTTTTGCCGCCAACTCTTGAAGAAAATAAGAGAAGGAGAAAAAGAGGAGTGGGTGAGCAAAAAAGGAAGCACACACACACACACACACACACACACACACACACACACAGAGCGAGAGAGAGAGAGAGAGAGAGAGAGAGAGAGAGAGAGAGAGAGAGAGAGAGAGAGAGAGAGAGAGAGAGAGAGAGAGAGAGAGAGAGAGAGAGAGAGAGAGAGGACGGTTGGTAACTTTCTTTATTGAATGAAGACAGGAAGTAGCAAAACAAAAGAATTGAAAAAAGAAAAAAAAGGTTACATAATTTCATATAACACCAACTCTAATTTAATCCATTAAAGCCAGAAAACACAATCTCTTTGCTTAAGTATTCAAATTGGCTTCATTGATTTAATTCACCGTGAAAACTACCGATACATTTACCTTGTCGCTTGGAAGCCAAAAAAAAAAAAAAAAAAAGAAAAGAAGGAAAAAATATACCGAAAAGAATTATTATTTTTCTACCTATCACTTTCCTGGCTTCCGGGTTTGGTCAATTCAGTAAGTCAGGCGAGAGAGTTGAGCAGGAAAGTAATATGTTGTTATCTGGAGCTGTACAATGTGAGCGGTGGATATAGAGATGAAAAGACACCTCTTTAAGCCCCCGAGGCAAACTGCAATAGTAAGATACACGAATAAACACAAAGAAAGACATGACTACAGCAGATGTTTTGGTTCTCACGGGGTAATTTGGCCGTTATAAGTGTAAGTTGTTTACAATCATGTGATAAAAGTTAACAAAAAGGAAAGAAGAATAAGGAGGAAAAAAATGAGAAAAGAGAAAGAGGAAAGAGAGGAAAAGGAGATAAAGAATAAGAGAATGAAAGGAGGGGAAAGGATGAAAGGGAGAATAAGAGAGAAGATGAATAAAGATGAGGAAGAAAAGGAATACGATTGTGATAAAAAACAGTATGAAGGTATAATGAAGAGAAGGGGAAATTGGAAGATAAAAGGAAGAATTCGAAGGAATGAAAGAAAATGAAGAGAAAAAGAAAGTGATGGAAGTAAGGAAGAGAGGTAGGACATGAGCAAAAGAGAAATAACTGAAGTAGTTCCTCTGACTCACCCGCACGAAAGGCATGTAGTGTGGCCTTCTAACAAACGTGCCTCACTGTAGAAAAAAAACTTCAATAAAAAAATAAGTGAAGAAAAAGACATTTCGTAACGCGTCCAAACTAATTACCACCTCTCTCTCTCTCTCTCTCTCTCTCTCTCTCTCTCTCTCTCTCTCTTCTGGGCACCACTTGAAGGTCACATCACTAAGCTAATAAAATCTTATCAGTTCACTGACACTTTTTTTTCTCTAATTAAGAAGAAACCTTCGTATTTTTTCTCTCAATTTCAACTCAGCACCAGGAAGCCAAACGTGCGCCGCAGCTTTCCTTACAAAGAAAAAACAACTTTAAGAAAAAAAGGAAGGAATGTGAGAGCCGTGTAAGAGAGAGAGAAAAAAAAGTAAGAAAAAAATTGTACTGATGGAGAAGGACGAAGATGAATCAATCGATGGAGACATGTTGGTGTAGGGAGGTAGAAAAAAAAGAAAAAAAAAAAGGGACGAGTGAAAAAGGAATACGATGCGGGAAGGGAAATGTATGAAGGGAGAAGAAATGCTTTTTTCTCTTTCATTTCCCACTGGTGTTGAAAATAGGTAAGTGAAGAAACGAGAAATTGATTGTTTTTTGTGGTGAAGCTGTGTAGGTGATGGTGATGATAATGATGATGGTGATGATGAGGAGGAGGAAGAAGAGGATGGTGATAATAATAATATATAATGACGATATCAGTGAAGTTAATAATGACAAAAATGAAAAAAGGAAAAAGAAAATTATATACCTTAAATGAAATAATAGAAAATCAAAGTAAAAAGAAAGGAACACGAACGGGAACTATAACAAAAAGAAAAACAAGAACAAGAAGGAAAACTAAAAAAAAACTAAAAAGACAAAAAAAAGAATCTTAATAAAACATCAAGAACCATAGAAAAACAACAACAACAACAACAACAACAACAACAACAACAACAACAACAACACCAAGGAAGAGATGAAGATAAGAGATAAGGGAGAGGATACATACATCTTGACACACACACCCCCAAAAATAAATAAAATGAAAAAAAAAAGCAACACTCTTTACATCATCCCCTCTCCAGTGATCATATGAAGTCATGACGCACACTTCCTTCTCACTCTTCCAACTCTCCCACCGCCCTTCCTCTATCCTCACCCATTCTCCCTTCATCCCCTTCGTACCCAGAATTCGCTATTTTTACATGGCCGTTGTAAATGAGGTGTTAAGGTGACCGTCCTCTGCTTACCCGATTTTTTTAGAGAGAGAGAGAGAGAGAGAGAGAGAGAGAGAGAGAGAGAGAGAGAGAGAGAGAGAGAGAGAGAGAGAGAGAGAGAGAGAGAGAGTTAGGTAGACGACTTAGCAGAATTTCTTATAAGATGAGCAAAAATTGATACTGGATGATGCAGATGCAAAAATATACGGTTTTTTTTCTGATATATTACAAAAAATGAAGACCTTCCTATAATTAATTACTACGATAATCTCTTATAAAATTCTTCTCTTTCCTTCTCTGTCACCCACTATCCCACCCACTAATCTCAAAGAAACCCATCGAAACCATGTGATTTTTTTTTCTCTCTCTCTCTCTTTCCTTTCTTTCTTTCTTCCTCAACGAATTTCCTCAGGTTTTTTTTATTTCTGAATCTACGTCGTGAGTATATTCATATTATCTCCCTCTATTTGCCATGATATATTTTTCCCTCCCACGTCCGATCCGTGACTGTAGGCGTGCAATTAAGAGACGTCCCTCACTCTGTACGCGATGCCCTGCGACGCGAGACAAAGACTGAAGGAGGAGACTCATTACAGGGCGGCGAGGACCAGGAGGAGTGACCGCGTGGAAGCTGAAGGTGCATAGGGCGACACACTGTATGCACGTATACACTTACACACACACACACACACACACACACACACACACACAAAATAAATGAATAAATAAATAACTGTGGATACGTAAAAAAAAAAAAAAAAATCCACAATATTCTCTGATATCTACTTTCATTCATACATTAAAAAAGAACTGAAACAACAAAAGGAAAATGAATGACTAAATAAAATGTAACAATTCCAAGGTGCATGGTGTGAAAATGGCGACACACTGTATGCACGTATACACTCTCTCTCTCTCTCTCTCACACACACACACACACACACACACACACAAATGAAGATACGTTAAGAAAAATCCACCATATACTCTGATATCTCCTCTCATTCACACACACACACACACACAAAAAAAAAAAAAAAAATAAATAAATAAATAAATAAATAAAACAAGCCCCCCCCAAAAAAATATAAAGAAGAATAAAAAAAGAAACATAACAATATCACCACCATACATAAATCCCCAACAAACACCCCTATACCACTCAAAAAGTAATCCTGCCGTACCACAAGCATACCTCTCAGTCCCGTCTATGCACACAAGTCCTGATGGAGACGTAGGAGGGGGGGGGGGGGTGACCTGCGGGTGTTGCGTAAGGCTCGCGTGACGGCCGCTGGTGGTTGACTGGCGTGTGTTGTCGGCGTCGCATGATATGGTTTCCAGTGATGCATGTAAGCTGCTATTCATGACGCCACATACACACGCCTCGGTTCTAAGGGCATTCACACCTCGTACTTAGTATGCTATAAGGGAAGGACTTTATGGTAAATGAGTGAATGTTCATGGGGCAAATATCGCACATGTCAGGTGTTAGTGTGTGTGTGTGTGTGTGTGTGTGTGTGTGTGTGTGTGTGTGTGTGTGTGTGTGTGTGTGTGTACAGCTGCCGCTAATAGTAGCGTGCTGTTAAGTGATATACGTGTGTGTGTGTGTGTGTGTGTGTGTGTGTGTGTGTGTGTGTGTGTGTGTGTGGTGATGAGTGATGACGACGATGGTGGGTGTGATAATGATGGCGATGATGTATTACTACTACTACCACTACTACTACTACTACTACTACTACTACTACTACTACTACTACCACTACTACTACCACTACCACCACCACCACAACCAGAATCAAGACCCGCACAGAACAATTCATGATTCACACTAGTCATGTATCTTTCAAATCTATAATTGGTTTCACTTTCTTTTACAAGCGGAGAGGAACGAGCAGCAAACTATAGAAGGAAGGGAAAGAGAGAGAGAGAGGAACTGAGGGACGAGAATAATAACCAGGAAGAGAAAGAGAGAACAATGAGAAACCTCACTGCGAAATCTTTTACACAGGTTTAAGAAACTATAAAAAATATAATGGTATTTTTTTTCGAAGAAGTTTTTACGATTCTATTATTCTAACGAAATATCTGTATCATCAATAGGAAAAAAAAACATTGGAAACTCGAAAATTCGTCTCTGGAAATAGTTCTAAAGATAGCAGGAAAGGTTTTTAGAATACACGGACTTTGCAAGATTCTAACAGTGTAATATATGGCGTCATAACTACAAAAATACTAGTGAAGAAAAAAATCGTATCTGAAAATAGTCTTTGGGAGAAAAGGAATGATTTCAGAATAAGAGAGAAAGGATTCGAGGGGAATGAGAACAGAAACAAGTCATGAATACTTACCAAGCACCCGAGAGGCGACCTTTACGACTTTCCGGGAATCTGTGGAGGATACAAAGACAAAATGTTAGAGCAAACTGTACCAGTAATACCGCGGCACACTGAGACTATTATCCCTAACACCTAAAACATCATCATCAACATCAACATCAACAAAAGGGAAATAAAAAAAAAATAATAAAAAATCATCAAAAACGGAAAAATGTAAAATGATGACAGTAACAAAGGTAATGATAGTTATAATGATGATGATAGCAACAACAATAAGCATAATAAAAAAATAAATAAATAAAACAATAATAATGACAATAATAATATTTTTTATTATCATTATTATTATTATTATTATTATTATTATTATTATTATTATTATTATTATTATTATTATTATTAATATTATTTTAACAATAATAATAGCAAAATAGTAACCATATGGGACAAAATAATACAATCGATTAAAAACAAAGATTAAAAAAAGATTAAAAACTAATGTAAACAAGAGAGAGAGAGAGAGAGAGAGAGAGAGAGAGAGAGAGAGAGAGAGAGAGAGAGAGAGAGAGAGAGAGAGAGAGAGAGAGAGAGAGAGCTAGAGAGAGAGAGAGAGAGAGAGAGAGAGAGAGAGAGAGAGAGAGAGAGAGAGAGAGAGAGAGAGAGAGAGAGAGAATATATATAAGATCTAGGTGAATACTCAACTAACAGCCATAAAAAACCATACTCCATTGAAGGTAAGCAATAAGAGAGATACAGGGGAGGGTCAAGCCTCTCCTCTCTTCCTAATAAAGGGAAAAATGTGACCCTCTATTATTCCATCAGCCACAGCACCACCGCCACTCAATTCAATGCGGTGGAGAGTAGTATGATTGACCAGGAAGTATCTAGTATAAGAATTCCGTTTCCTGTTTTATTTTTCTCTCTTTTTTATTATTATCTTGTTTCTTTAGTGTTGTTTGCAATGCTTTTTTTTCATTTTTGTTTTATGTTTCTTGATATTTTTTTGTTGTTGTTTCGTTACGTTGGAATAGTTTTGCTTTGTTCATTTCTGCACTTCATTGTATTCATTTATACTTTTTTTGCTCCTTTGAGTCATTTGTATTTGGTTTTGCTGTGTAGCGACCTCTCTCTCTCTCTCTCTC
>CM035196.1:9802580-9814249 GCA_020233015.1 Callinectes sapidus | reverse complement strand
GAGAGAGAGAGAGAGAGAGAGAGAATGATAAATAAATTATTGCGCACAAGGTAAGCTATACAAACAAACAAAAACAGACAATTATAGATGAACAATAATAAGATTAATAACAAAAAGAGAAAAAATAACAATAATGATAAAAGAGAGAGAGAGAGAGAGAGAGAGAGAGAGAGAGAGAGAGAGAGAGAGAGAGAGAGAGAGAGAGAGAGAGAGAGAGAGAGAGAGAGAGAGAGAGAAAACATATACATCCCCCACATAAGAAAGAAAGAAACGAAACATAATCAAATCCAAGTATAAATATTAATCAATACCTGCACACCTTATGCTAATTTTCCGCTTCCTTTCTCCCCGCCACCATCTCCACCTGCCACACCCTGAACCCTTGACCTATTGACGCGCTGAACCCTTGCTCTCATCTCACTGAACCTTACACTGAACCCTCACTGAAGTTTCGACCACAGCTAACAGCCACACAAGAGGTAAGATGATAACAATAATAGCAGCGTACGTACATACTCCCCCTTGCTTCGAATTACCTTTCTATATATACTCGAACACACACACACACACACACACACACACACACACACAGTTTGTTTTCCATGTGGTTTATATATTTATTTGGGATTCTGTTAAATATCATGCATGGAAACAGTGTATATTATATGATAATAACATTATTATTATTATTATTATTATTATTATTATTATTATTATTATTATTATTATTATTATTATTATTATTATCATTATTATTATTATCATCATCATCATCATCATCATTATCTTCATCATCATCATCATCATTACTGACTTATACAATAAATGTTTGGTGGGAGTGTGTGTGTAGAATAAATGTTTCACAATATAATCGCCCTGACATTTCTTTCTTGTGGTTATTATCTTTTCATCAGGGTGGTGCAAGCTTTCTTATTATTTAATCAATATTTTCCTCCTCCTCTTCCACAGTCTCTTTTCTTTTACTCGTTTTCCTCCTTTTACTCGAACTATTACCCTTTGTATCCTGGTGGTAGAGGTAGTAGTAATAATAGTAGTAACAGCAGTAATATTGTATTATCATCATCATCATCATCATAATCATCATTATCATCATCATCATCGTCATCATTATTACTATTACCATTATTATAATGATAATAATAATAACAAAAGTAATAACACAATAATAATAAACAACTATTTTTCTACACATATTGCAGTATTCATTCCCTCCCTCCCTCCCTCCCTCCCTCCCTCACTCACTCACCCAGGCAGGTCCAGACTGTCAAAAATGGCGAGAACTTCCTCAAACTCCATGATGCGGTGAGTCAGTGTAAATATCCTCGAGGTGGCACTAAGTCGAAGTTGAAATGGCACTAAGACCTCTCGATGGTCAGCGCGGCACTCTACTACTTCCGCTACTACTCATCCACGTGGCGCTCTCCCTGTCATTCATCACCACTGACCACATTGGCATTGGCACTCTCCTCTTCCTCCTCACCCCACAATAGCACCGTTTTGCTTCAAGGTTACAAAGGCATGTTCGTTCAGTCACTCGCTGTCAGGGAGGCGCCGCTCTCACTTTGTCTCCAATCACGGTGTTATTATTTCCGAATGTCTTAGCATTCCTGTACTCTTTACACATTGATAGTAATGTCCTTCAGCAATTTTCACACAAGTATACACCTTATGTCTTGGGTATGAATTTATGGATATGGGTGATAAGGGAAAATAGATTCGTAAGTTTTTTTTTTCTTTATATATCTAACTTGATGAACACTTCCCTTTCTTATGTTCTTGAGTTCTCTTTGAATACACGGCTACTTCACTTTTTTTTCAGTTACTATCTCAAATGCACTACATTTTGTCACGTTTCTCTATGTCAACATGACGCCACTGCTCTTTGCCATATTACATTGACACATTCCTTGAATGATGTATAAATACTCTGGCACTGTCCATGATAGTGGTATTCGTTCAGGCTCACGTCACTTGGGTCACGCTTTTCTCCTCTCGCTGGCACTCTCCTTCTCGCATCTCTGGCCCCACTGCCACGTTTCTTTCCTGCCTCGGGTATATAATGCCACACTGTCCCTCATCACCACGTTACAAAACGAGGCACAGTCCCCGTCATGAGTACAAGATAACTAGACCTCCCACTATCGACTAAACAAACGGTGATAACACTGCGATCATGGTAATCATCCCGCTGTATTTCAAAGGCAATGTCAGTCAGAGAGATAAAGTCCCGCTGGGTGACGTAAGGCAGGTGGAGCAACAGGAAGACAGGCCAGGCTGAGAGAATGTTGAGAAAAGGGCAAAGTAGGTCACGGAGGTGAAGGAAGTAAAGGAAGAAAGGAAGGGAGTAAGGTAAAGTCGGGGGAGGGCAGTGCAGGGTGGGTCTCCTCTCCACCCACGTGGTGACAAGGTGACTTTAATTAAGACATTCTCCAGGTCTTTGCACCAGCTCATCAACACAACGCACAGAATCCCTGGCTTTTTACACGATTTACGCCAAGGACACACTCACTCAGCGGGCATCATTAGGTGCCTCGCTCCCTGTCATTATCTTGTAAGTTCTAGGATGAAATTATGGCAAAAGAATGAACAGATCTCGTCCAGTAAAGCCGGAGGTGAAGAGCTGTGGGCCGCTTGGGCGCGTCCGTTGCACACACTCCACGTGGCGTCGACCAGCGTCTGGCCCGGCAAGGCACCGATTGACAATCCGTGGGAGTGTCTACGGCTTCCCGGGCACTGCGAGCCGCGCTTTCTCTCTCTCGTCTTCGTCTTGTTTCACTCGCATTGGCTGCCATTGCTTCATTTCTTTCTTCGTTTGGTAATTTCTCCAATCCCACATCTCTCCCCCCTTTCCCCCCCCCTCTCTCTCTCTCTCTCTCTCTCTCTCTCTCTCTCTCTCTCTCTCTCTCTCTCTCTCTCTCTCTCTGTCTTTAAACAGGTCCAAAAGTGAAGAGATAAGGGAGCCGATTAAATGAAAGGAGAGAAGGGGGAGAGAAAAGGGAGAGGGGAAAGGAAGGTGAGGGGGGACGAAACACGATAGGGAAGGAAAAGAAATAGAGGAGAGAGGAAGGAAGGGAGAGATTAAAATGGAGGAAGAAACAGAGATGGGAAAAAAGGAAAATAAAGTAGAGATGGAAGCTAAAAAGAGAGAGAATAAAATAATGAAAAACGAGGAAGCAGGACACGAGAGAAGAGAGGAAAAGAGGAGGAAAGGAAGGACAAGAGGAACGGAAAATAAATTATGAAAGAAACGGATGTACACACACACACACACACACACACACAAGACAAAGGCGCACATCTCTCTGCATTAGTCTCTCTCTCTCTCTCTCTCTCTCTCTCTCTCTCTCTCTCTCTCTCTCTCTCTCTCTCTCTCTCTCTCTCTCTCTTCTTTTCTACCCCCTCCCTGGCAGTGTGAGTTCTCGGGTATATAATCAGTGAATTTTCCTAACCACTTGAGCTTTTAACATCCCTGCTTCCCTCTTGATTACTAATGATCACCCTTCGCACCTCGAGTGGCCGGGCGGACCAGTCTGTGATCTTTGACACGAGCGATAACCTGTTTCATCACATTAACGCAGTGATGCGGCGGCGATAACGGAGATAAGCTAGCGGCCTGCGGAGGGTTAGGTGTTACGAGCTGGCTTATCGGACAGATGCAGCAGAGATAGTAGCCCCCTCCCATAGTCCCACTCCATCATTGTTATTAGACCAGGTATTTACTCCAATCGTTCCTCCATCTGCCTGGCCCCACCGCACCCCTAGCCAACACCCAGGTATGTCCGCGCGCCGTAAGGATGGAACTCCTGCCGCGCCACGTGTACCACCGGGCCGTCGGTAGCGGTGCCCGGGGTCTGGCTGGCTCAGGGCCTCACGGGCGGTGTTACAGTCCGTGCCAGAGGTTTCCTGAATATGCAAGACGGTAATGTGGCAGGAAAGTGAAATATTTTACGAAGTACACGAGGAGGAGAATAAATCGTGTGGAGAATGAGATACGAAATAATGTAAAAGAGAGGCAGACCCACGGAGGGAAGGGAGGCTAATGGGGGCGAGGAGTGGAGGGAGGCTTGATGGGCCACGGAAATTTTAACGCGTCGAGGAATGACGCTCGCGGCCAAGACTTAAACTCGAAAAAGAACATGAAAAAGGTATATGATATCCTTCACGTGCCTTTTACTTCTCCAGCCCCTTCCCCCCCCGCTCTCTCTCTCCCACACACACACACACACACACACACACACACACACACACACACACACACACACACATACACACACACACACGCACGCCATAAGTTGCCCTGCACTCCCTCAAGGATGTGGCGTCATGAAGCAGCCCTCAAATCCTTAAACATGAGCTGCACCACAATTTACGATGCAGGCGACCTACACTGCCCTGCTGAAGGAGAAGGGAACTGTCACTACTTGTTTGCCTTTCCAGCATTACAATTCCGATAACAACAACACTTACAACAACAGCGACAACAGCAGCAGCAGCAAGAACAACAACAGCAAGCTGAGTGATGGGGAGTGGGGAGTGAGGAGTGGGGGTCACATGCCATTAGTCAGTGCACAAAGCCACGCACCGTGCTATTATGAGTCCCTTTTTTATGGCGTTAGCGGACTGGTGGTGGAGGAAACCATTATATGGACCATCAAGACTGTACCCATAATAATCAGGTCAGGCCGCCACGTGACTGTCCCATAGAGTTAGGTGGTGGTGGTAGCGGTGGTGGTGGGTGGTGATGGTAATGGTGGTGGTGTAGTGGTGAATGAGTGAGTCCTCCTGATGTACGATGGTTCGTACTACCACTTTTACTTATAGTCGAGTGAAAACAAATGACGCACTGGAGAGGGATGTCCCACTATCACAATTTCCTCATTATTCACCGTGTGGCCAATCTCAGGGGGACAACCCAGGCCTGTTTAGCAGTACACTTACCCCGGGTGTTCTCTGTGTCCTGCTCTCCTACCTCCACTTCCTACCTCCCCTCGCGTCACCAGCGCCAGGAGAAGCAGTGACTGGTTACTTTCCCTCACACTGTTTCTTTTTCCTACACCCGCTCTAGTCCATTTATGTTCCTGACCTTCCGACATGATTTGAGATATGGCACCGATTCCCAGTGCACGTAATGGTTTTTTTATGTAATTCTTAATACTTAAAAGAATAAATAAGATAAAAAAAAGCTGGACTTACAGCTGATACCAAGCTTTATTTATTACCCGTATCAATTATGATTTGATAGTTCTAAGGTCTTATACATAATTGAGGTTCATCACCAATATTCTGGATAATTCTACATAATATATATATATATATATATATATATATATATATATATATATACATACATGCATACATACATATATTTATCTATTTCAAGAAAACGAATGTTAATCCTGCAACCGATTTAATACCAAACATACGAACTAATACCGTATCATTCATTACGTAAATTTATCCACGATTATCCCAAAGAAAAATATTACTAAATTTAGAGAATACTTATTTTGAAGCTATGCAATGAGTATTTGACTTAATTCCAGCACCTCCCTTTGTGAGTACCAGCGTGGTGGGTGAGTCATTACTTTTGATCTTTGTCACATATGGGCACGTAATTCCACCTCTTGCTTTCTCTTCTCGACCTCTTCAACTCCATACCCTGCACGGCAGCCCGCTGCTTGCCTCCCCTCAACTATTATTTGACGCTTTTATTTCATAATGAAACATTGCACAAAAATATCATAATTACCAACATCACAAGGACTACATAGTGTCATTAATAGTATTATCATTACTAGAATTCCCCAATTTTCATTAATGGTAACTTTCACTTTTATGTCTTATGATAACAGTTAAATGCTTTATGACATCAAAACAGAGCAACTGGAAATACCTTACTCAGGGAGCAGTTGAAAGTTTCGTTCTTGCTTTTTTCATTGTTCATTTTTAATGGTAAATCGGGGGCGTGTAGGTGTGCGTCGTATATAAAGGCAGAAAAGGAGTGGGAAAGGCGAAGGGCGTTATCGGTGGTTGTAGGCGTCCTTGTGAGGGGTGCCCGCGTTCCCCTGATATCGACGAGGAGCAAACATTGACTTGCCTACATATTCTTGTTTAAGCTTTGTTCACATATTCATACGTCAATGAATATTTACCCCCTCGTCTCTCCCTTCCTGTATTAAGCCTGCATTCGTAAGATACGCAAACTAACAATCTATCGCTGTGTGCGTGTGGGGTCCCGTCCGCGTGCAAACACATAATCACGAGACATTTCATCCCAATTACAGGCGGCGTAAGTAACAAAATGGCATAACAGCATCGTAAAAATGATTTATCCGGCAGTCGCTGAGTCCGGCGGAACAAACAGCAAAGCCAGGCATGATTGCTCAGTCAACACAACACTCCACCTCCCGGCCACCGTTTCCTCCCATCCATCACGGCCAAATAACACAATTTCCAAACCCCGTGAGGCCGCTTAGGGCTTTCGGGGCTTCGTGCTCTCGACCCCAATAGAGAGGCTGACGGCGAAAAGAGCGACCCAGGTTGGAGGGACGGGAGGAGAAGGGAGGGAAGGGAGAGGTGAGGAGAGGGAGGCGGTTTGCACAATGGCTTATCCGGAGTATAATCGAAACGTAATGCCCTCCAATATTGCCATAATCCGTGGATATTCTTTTTGCAGTTCACCTTTGTGGCAACATCTGCTTCCCGCCAGCCATTGGTGTCGGCCAACAGGTGGGCCACAGAACAACATTATTGACAAAAAAGACAAAGAAAAAAACACGTGACAGATGGTTCATGGGTACGACACTCACGCCTGTATGGGAATGCGAGCGCGGAAGGAAGGAGGGAAGGTCTAGGAACATGACCCACGAGGTAGAGGTGCTGAGGCCGGGCGTGTTGTGGAGTGCGGACAGGTAAGTGGTGTACCGGCTCAGTGATTCGTTCATTGTGTGTAGCAGCGCCAACCACACGTCAGTGCCAGGGGTGGAGAGGACGCCAGGTTAATGTGGGCGAGGCGAAGCAGAGGACAGATTACACGGGAGGCTGGGCGGTGATGAATGGTGACACATGACAGACCGGCGCTCGTACTGTTGCCGCTTCGTTCCGTATTAGAGGGTCGCGGCCACACGTGGTTTAATGAATGGCATCGCGCGACTGATGGATTTGATGCAGGCAGACACGCGGGCGGCTACTACAGACATTCAGTGACACAAAGCCTTCATTCGTAGATTAAGTCAATATTGATTTACATCTATTCACTTCAGAATGAGGACGTAAAAAAAGATTGCATAAATAGTATCCTTTTTTTTCACTCGCCTTATATTTGACTTCTCTCAACAAGTTTATTAGTTTATCTGGATCTTTTTACATCTTCTCCGACTGAAGATGATTGTTCCGCGTCTTTGTAGTTCAAGTCAAGGAAACGAGACCCGTATAGATTTTCTACTGCATGCTACAGCTACTGTTGTTGTTGTTAGTGCTGATGTTAGTGCTTCGCGCGCATTGTGGTGGAGCAATATATATCACTCACTATTCTTATGCCTCACTGGAGGAGGAGGAGAGGAGGAGAAGAAGAAGAAGAAGAAGAAGAAGAAGAAGAAGAAGAAGAAGAACGTAAGAACACAAGAAACTAAGGGAAGCTGCAAGAAACCATCTCTATACATGGCAGTCTTTATTAGGAAAGGAAGGAAAAAGAAAAGATGACGTGGAGTAAAGAGGAAAAAACGGAGAGATGGGAAGGAGGGCGAATGAGAGAGAAATGATAAGAAAGAAATAAGCAGACGGGAGGGGAGAAACACGAAGGGGAAGTAATGAAGGGGAAGACAAGACAGCAGGGGGATCATACTGTGTCGACCATCTACGTCACTCCCCTCTTACTATACTGCCCTCACTCCCCTTTTCTATCCGCCCCGGCAATCTTGCTAATACAACACACACACACACACACACACACACACACACACACACACACAAGGATCCGGGGTTAGATAAACAGACAGATAAATAGCAGGGATCAGCTGATGAGCAGCCCAAACAAATACACAAGTACGCCAGGTGGTTCTAACAGTACATCCACCGGTTGACTGCCCTGGCGCGCCTCTGTTCCATCAAGGGGTTTATCATAAGACTACAGACCTTGGCTCGGAAGCAAGACCTGTATTACTAAACGCTTTAAGCTTTCATACAAACTAGTTTTTAAAGATTACAGACTACAAAATTATTTATCAAGTTTCAATGCAGGTTCTTCTCATCAATAAAGCAGAGTTCTTGTTCAACTATCAGTACGAACATGAAAACAATATTCAATACCACAAAAAACTATATATAGGAGTGTCAGAAATATTCAGGATGAGACGCTGAAATGTTTGAGAATGCGTTCCTGTGAGAGAGAGATGAACGCTACCTCTTGCCAATAGTGACTATGATGCCCTTTCACCCCTTACTCTTTAATGAAGTAAGAAGAGAGATTAACAAAAGTAAAACAAAGGAAAACAAATCATAAAATACCACTAAGCAGTAAAAAGAAAAAAAATGTAAAAAACAGAAGAGAAGGATCATGTCTCTCTGTCTCTCTGGGGTGGGAAAGGTTTGACGGATCTATTGTTGGCATTGAAAACACGATAAAAATGCAATAAAGTGAAACGTGAGGCGCAAGTCACGTCCGGACACGAGGCTCGGGAGGCGGGGGCGTCGTGGGCCGCGGGAGGCACTCGCCCGCAAAAATAAACAAAAGATTCAAAAATTCATTCCAACTAACGGATGAATGTTGGGCTGACCTCTGCCCTTGTTTGTGTTGGTGATGGTGGTAGTGGTGGTGATGGTGGTGAATAGTGGTTGTGGTGGTGATTGTGAAGGTGCAAAATGGTGAAAAGTTAGAGTGAGTAGTGAGTAGTGAGTAGTGAGTGGTGGTGGTGGTGGTGATACTGGCGGTGACTGATGGTGGTAGGTTGTGGTGGTGAGTGGTTGTTATGAATAGTGGTGATAAAATGAGATTTAGTACTTACCATTCCTGTAATGCTGATTGTGACGATGATGCTCGGATGATGATGTTATTCTGGTGGTGGAGGTGATCCTTCCCTGGCGCTGGTAATGATGCTTTTTGCCAGTGGTGATGTGTACTGGCAGCGGCGAGGTCCTGGTGGCGGCAGCAACGTCACTGGCGACAAAACACACACAATAGTAATAGCGGTGTCACTACAAACTTCCCCATATACTCAATACTTATGGATCAGTGTTAATAGACAATCAGAACACTCAGGCCTTCCTCCCCCCCAGGATAGGCTAGTTAGAGAGGTGATGGGGTTCGCAAACCACTTAGGAGTACTCGAGGAAGGGCAGCAGTCTCGCCGCTTATCGCCCGGCCCTCCGTCACTGCCTCCTCACCGCCACCGCCTATCTCCCTCTAAGGTCCTCTTCTGTAAGCGTTATTTTCGTGGTCAAGTGCTGAACCAGTAAGTATAAGTAAGAAGACCACCCACATTTCTCCTTTTCTCTCTCTCTCTCGGTTTCTCGGTTCGAAGCTTCGGGGATTCGAAGGTGTCACATGATTCCTGTTACCTAACCATCAGTCTCGCGTTAATGTGGTGAGTGTCAGACGCTATATGGTTCATATTGCTTGTTTTTTAGCAGATGCATATTTCTGAACTGATATTGCGAACCAGGCTAACGTAGCGTGGTCGAGTGATAGCGGCGTATTCCCGTGAGTGAGTCAGTACTCAGTGGCGGCGCGGAAGTAAGAGGCTAGGCTACTGATGCGTAGATGATGACTGCATAGCTGTCTCAGTCAGGAGGTGAATGTGGAGATGAAATACGGGTAGGCCTCGTTGTCTTGATTTCGTGTAAGCCATAGTAACTCCTCTAAACTGTAGTAACTACAAGATATAAAGAAAATGTTAGATTATACAAAATTAACAAGCCTATGGCAAGCGTATTTACTAATCTCAATGCCAGATGCCTCCCGAATAACAGCAGGGAATTCGCTGCGTAGCGTCATGTCTAATTTTCCTACGAAACTTGGAAAGGGCAAACACATTCAAACACATTTTCAACACTTGATTACTCCTGACAGCCAGACGGTAAAGTTACTCGTAAAAAACGGCAGGGTGGTGAATAAAAACAATATGTTTGCGTAAAGAGCTGGCTAGGCGGCGTCAGCGCTGGCGGTCAGTGAGGCAGGCAGAATTAATTAATGCGAGTCATGGTTCGAATAGACTATCAGCAACGGAGATAAAGTGACGGAAGGCGAATGGTAGTGGCCAGCGAGAGAAGCAAAGTTATGACATGAGTTGTAATAGTCATAGAGAGGAGCACTTCCCAGTGACACTAATTACATTTCAAAATCCGCTAGATCTGACAAAATAAATAAATAGATGAGATAAAAAATATATATATGTCAGAGTATAAGTGAGGCTCTAAAAAAATCTTCGTCAGTTCAAAAAATTTCCCCGTTAAAATGATGTTCGTATCGCCTGGATCTAGCAGAAAATATGCAAAACTGGCACTACTGTTATGGTTAGAGTGGTGGCGGTCAGCGAGGGAAGCATGTTATGGCTTGCTGTCGAGAGACGCGGACTGTGGACTTTGTTAGTGTATGTCAGCCGGGTGTTTTCTTTGCTTTATTTTCTCTCCGTTTTACCTGCCGTGCATCGCAGTCGTCTTGAAGAGAAAAGTAAAAGAAATGAGACGAAATATAGACATGGAAACCAAACCAGTGCTGGTGAAGAGAAGGCGAAGGGAGTGGAGGAAAGTGAGGAGAAAATGAACCCTCGGGCTGGCTATGCTGTGCTGCGCAATGGAAGTGTGGGAACGCGGAAGCCTCGAGCAGGACTTCGTGTTATCACTGTTTTCATTTCCCTCGACCGTCATCATCCTCATCGAGCGAAGCAAGGGCCCCTGGCAACCTCGGATGGTGGAGGTGCTGGTGGTGGTGGTGGAGGGAGGAAAGGAGAGGAGACAAAGTGGGAGGAAATAGACAAGCGCTGTCCCCCTACTACTCCTGTTCCTCCCACAATTCCGGCATTTGCTCTTACTCCAACACCTGCTTCTTCCTGTTACACCATCAACTTTTCTTAACTAACTAACAGTGTTCGGCTGAAGTGAGGTATGTACTCTAATCTATACTTTCTTTTTAGCGTCAAAAGAATTTATCTTCTTATTGGTGTTATTAAATATTAGCTTTTTCTTTTTCTTTTTTCTTTTTCTTTTTTGTGTGTACATAATTCCTTCACCTGTCATACATCATTGCTGTTGTATTTCAATATATTTTTAGGATTTTATTTTGCATTAGATTCTCTACTCTATACTTACTGCTTCGCATTTGTCTTTAAATTTGTTTGATCAAGTATGAAGAAATGGATAATTCCTTTAAAAAATTATGTGTAAGGAAATCATGTCTGACCATCGTACACTTGCGTCAGTTTATTTACTAACGAGTTGTGTGTGTGTGTGTGTGTGTGTGTGTGTGTGTGTGTGTGTGTGTGTGTGAACGAACAAGAAAGTAAAGATTCACAAATAAGGTCATTACGGAATTTCTGGAAAGCTATTTCTGTACCTGAGTCACTTGCAAACAAGATTAGCTAGCTCTCGCGTACACACACACACACACAGACACACACACACACACACACACACACACACACACACACACACAC
>CM035196.1:9750042-9765042 GCA_020233015.1 Callinectes sapidus | reverse complement strand
TCACCCCTGCCCTTCCTTTCCTCGTCCCTTCCCTTCATAACCTCGTCCTAGTAGTCTTGAAAGTTTCGTTGTGTCCTCCGTAGGGACACACACACACACACACACACAGATCCATCACCTTGTTGTTACCTTCTCTTCCTTTCCTTCTGTGTCTTCCAGCCGCCGCTTATCCCTTGATGGTTCTTTGCATTTTCCTTCTTTATCTCAACTTTTATGGCATTGTGTGTAATCGTAATGGTGGCTCTGATGTTACATCGTCGTCGTCGTCTCTCTCTCTCCCGAATGTAATATTATTATGTATGATTTCACGCAATGGGCTTCAATAACTAGCAAATAAGTGTTCTTTATTGAAGTCACATCGTACTCCAAGGTTAACTGCTGTGACGCAATAAAGATAAAAATAAGACTGAAATGCAGAAATGTTCATAGTAAACGAAAGACTTTATATGTAAATATTGTACATAGTTATTCTGTTTAGAAAATGCAAAGCCAATGTACTGAATATGAACTGGAATGTATCAGTAATTTTCATAACTGTTATTCGAGTGCCCCCTCCCTCCCCCCCTTTTTTTCCCCTCTTTTTCTTCCTCCGTTAATAATGACGGAGGAGGTGAAGGCTGGTTGGTTGTTTTTAGCCTCGCCAGCCGTGACGCACTGCTCGTTGCCTTGAGATTGTGAGTCACCACGTCGGCCGCTGCTTTCTGCTGTGCTTGCTTGTTTCGTGCTGCGTCTTGTTTTGTTGGCGTGTCCTGTTGTGCTTCGTTCTGTCAGTTTCCGTTTAACCTTTCTGTTTATGGTTGCCACTCATGACGTGGTTGTTTTTACAGTGTGTTGAATTGGACTGACACATACTGGTTGTCTTTCCTGATGTGGATTTATGAGTGTGCGTTGATGACGTTTTGTTTGTCTTGTTCCGGTATTCTAAGCTCTTATTGTGTTGTTGACCCGAGTTACTTACCATGTCTCCTACTTTGTTTTATGTCCATAGTTCCAAAGTAAGCATAATGGAGCGGTTTTCTTTTTGTCCTCGTGTTTGCAGAGTCGCAGAGCAAGGAACAAGTGATCATATTTAATCTATCTAGGACCAGGAAGGTAGAACATCCAAACAAGCATTCGCATGAAACATATAAAAATGTATTTGTTTCTCACCCCCGCCGCCCCTGACTTGGGGAGGCGAGCGGTACACTACAAAATATATAAAACTTCCAATATCGGAGAAATGCCATATAGTTTAACTGTACAAGGAATATCTCATTATAACACTCTGTACAAAATCTGATCAATAATATAATAATAGATATCGAGCAGAAGGAAGGAAAAATGGGCAGAGCCATGAGAAGAGAGAACGAAACAAAACAAAACAAAAAAAGTAATGGTAATGCACAAATAAGACACTGTTCAGATGGGTTGGGTTTCGCTGAAGCTTGAGATCATTTGTGAAAAAAAAACCTCTGACGGCATGAACCTTCTTACAGCTTATTTCCAACGGTACACTGTGCAGCTGGAGGCACACACAGCCCCCCACTGGGTACTTCTGCTTCCCTTAAGAATGCATTGCTTCTTCAAGGCAAACAGGAGCCAGAGGTACACCTTATGCTCCTCTCTCCAGCCTACACAGTGCTTCTCAGAGGTAGTGTCCCCGAAGGTACACTCGGTAACGCGGTACACTGCTTGAGCAACATTTAAATTAGCCAAAGTCTGAACAACACACGCACACACACATAAAAAAAAAAGTAATTCCTTCCACCGATTCAAAAATTTTTAATAAACTTTGAACGGATAAACATAAAAATGGCTATTAAATAAAAGCATCAAATAATTATCATAAAAAAAGAAAAAAAAAAGTGAAACATCCTGCTGAGGAATTGGTTCACGTAGCATTACTGTACATAGTAATATTTGTTGTACTGACTAGAATTCAAAAACAAACAAAGAAAAACTGCCATTTGTTGCTTTGTATTAGCACACCCCTCGTGGTGGCGTCATCATTAGCATCATCAGTGGGGTGGTGGTGGTGGGGGGGGGAGGGAGCAAGTCCAGCGACGTCGCCTAAGTACAGACTCATGGTGGCCACGCACTCAACACACGGCCAGGATAACAACTTGCAGCTCTTGCCTATAATTCATAGTGATAATATATACTTCTCATAACAATATAAATGCTTAGGAAACTACAGATTATTTATTTGCGGAGAGATAAAAGGTGGACGCCACTGAACTGCTCTTAGTGATTGGCTTAATGCACTAATGACATCACTCGCACACTGCCCAGTGCTCGCGGCGCCCAGGGGAGGGAGAAGGGGGGTGGGGCGGAGAGGTGGGGTTCCTCATGGCGCCGCTGGGTTCTCTGGGAGTTCCGCAGGGTTCTGGCAGTTCTGTGAAAGACAAGGAAGGAAAATCATAAGTTTGCAGTCATGTAATATTCACCTGCCACTCGTTTACACTGAATGAGAGGCGAGATATATAGTTCATATTGCATTTCAGACATCGAGAAAGATTAGTGAAGTGCTTACCTGCAGAGTCACCTCGAAGTGCCCCCTCAGGTACTCAGGTGATGGCAGAGTTCCGGGACACCTCCCTCTCTCTGCCCCTCGCACTCGCCTCCGCTCGCTCACCATTGGGCCGCTCTGTGGCGGTTTGGCGAGACGCGGCACGGAGCGGAGGACAGGTACACGGCCAGGCGTCACCCCCTCCTCAGGAAGAGTGGCTGTGGTGGTGGTGGTGGTGGTGGTGATGGCCGGAGCTCCTCGCGTCCAGGCTGGCGGGCCCTCGGGCACTGCTCACTCCTGGACTTCTGCTTTATTACTTATCGATCCTTTGTCACTAGTTATGATAAATATACACTGAACGCTCCTCCTTCGACATGATTTTTTTTTTTAGGATTTTTATTGGTGTCTGTATATTATAGATATATAGTTTTTAAAGCCGCAAGACGTTCAATGAAAGGGTCTCTTCAACTTCCTCATTCGAGCGGTCTTCCTCCCCTTCCTCTCCACACCACGAAGGAGAAAGCATCACAGTAAGCCTCCAATAGTCACAGTTCCGTCCTTGACTTGCACCCAGACGAGCGTTCGATCTTTCACGAAATTAACAGAACCAAAATTTTCATTTATATGTATATATGTACAATGGCTGACAAATGAGGCTTGTGGAGGGAAAATATATGTATTTGTATGTATATAATGCATCACCGAGTTGATTTTTTGTGCACTGTCTTAATTCATGGATCTGACTGTCTTGGTTCACAGCTGCTGGCATCTCTTGTTGGTCCTGTGATTTGAAAGTCCTAAGAAGCAATGGTTAAAGGCACTGGCACCATTATGGAGGTTTTGAAAGTATGGTAGGACTGTCATTATTTTTGCAAATTGTTTTGGTCCCGTCCAACAAGTCTCGTGTACAATACTATTTGTCTTCACTAGAGTACATTAAAATCTATGCTGGACAGATGATTCAAAAGTTCTGGCTTTCGTTGCCGACACGAAACAGGGTGAACAAAGATGCACAAGTGAAACAAGTGCTGGGGGAGGACGGCCTCTACGGCAAGAAGCTCCGTCCTCCGATCCACGTATCGGAGAGCAAAGTGTCGGCCTCCTCAGCTACACTGGAAAAGTCGAAGTGAGACCCTGAACTCGTGCTAACAGCATCGAAGTCGATATCTGCGTCGATGGAGTCCAGATCGACCTTCATGTCTGAGATGGGGATGAAGTCTGTGATGTTGTACAGGTCGTCGAGTGTCGCATGCTCCACCTGCAACTCGTTGGGATTCTGGAAGTCGGTCTTGATCTCCGTCTTAATAAATGGAGTGGTAGACGACTCAGAGATGTTTGGTGAGCTGAGGCCAGGGGAAGCGAGGCTCTGTGGAGTATATACTGCCTCGTACAACGGATCATCCGGCTCCTGCTTGATGTTGTTTGGACTGGTTATCGTGAGTTGGCCGGACGCTGAATGACTGAGGGTGAAGCTGGTTGGAGTGTTGGTGACAATTGGTGTGCTTGTTGAGTGATATTGGGCGGTGACGGAGGGGCTGTAGGTGAAGGCCGGTTGGTCCTCGTACATTGAAGCACTCTCTGGAGAGTCCGGCAGCTCACAGGAGGGGCTGGCAGGCACCTCAGGAGGGGAATGTGGAGTCAGTGCCATGACCCCGTTCTGTGGCATTCTGTGGGTCCTCTTGAAGTCATCATTAATGGTGATCTTGATTCCCAGTTTGTTGTGGTCGACGTCAAGTCCCTGCGTATGAGTGATGCGGGTATTGCTGATGACGTTTACAACGTTCTTGGCGCGATCCTTGCTACTGGTGTGATCTTTAGCCTTGACGACCTTCCCGCCACTCTTCTCCGACACACCCTTCAGCTGAGCCTTCTGGCCCTTCTTGCGTGGGCGGTACTTGTAGTTGGGGTATTCTCGAGTGTGCAACGCCTTCAAACGCTCTGCCTCTTCCCGGTATGGTCGTCTCTGCTCCTCCGACAGCATCTTCCAGCGGCGCCCCAGCTGTTTGGAAATCTCCGCATTGTGCATGTCAGGGGCGTACTTGATGATTTCCCTCCGCTCCATCTGCGACCACACCATGAAGGCATTCATGGGTCGCTTGATGTGGTTGGGCGGATGTTTCTTAGTCTGAAACAAGCAGAGAGAAAACACGTGAGAAATGGCGACAAAACGTAGCATTCAGCTTATCGTTTAGGAAGGCTGTTGGGGTGATGCTGAGCTCAACCTCCACACACACACACCCTTCCTCTCCTGGGGTTACCAGTTATATATAATATTTTCGAGGTGGTTTAAATGGCTAAGTATAATAGGAATGGCGTCAAGGTGAAAAGGTACACAAGTTGTAGCGAAACTAATAAATATATAAGCCTCTTGCAAAGGTCACATTAACAGAAGAGTCGTGTGTGTGTGTGTGTGTGTGTGTGTGTGTGTGTGTGTGTGTGTGTGTGTGTGTGTGTGTGTGTCGATGACCACGTACACACTTCGACATCGCCTCTTTCATCCACACGAAAAACGAGCTCAAAATTAATCTCATCGACGGGTCATGCTCTCTCTCTCTCTCTCTCTCTCTCTCTCTCTCTCTCTCTCTCTCTCTCTCTCTCTCTCTCTCTCTCTCTCTCTCTCTCTCTCTCTCTCTTCCCTACAGTTCCCTGAGGCAAAAAGTAAGGAGGAAACGAGGCCGAGAGTCAGGCCTCCCAAGGGTCCGGAAAGCTGTCATTAGGCTGATGGGTACACATATACTACATTCATACTCGCACACCACGAACCACATACATAATACACTCATACTACCCATATATTTCGAGGAGCCGGTGTGCGTGTGTTATAATGGAGCTCATACACAGAAAACAATCCTCCCCCTAATGGTAAGAATGCGTCTGAGCAGTACCTGGGCAGCTAATATAATGAGACAGCAAATAGTGACAACGATACGACAAAAAAAAAAGTAGGAAATGATAGTAGGTAGAAAAAAATAACTAGAAGTGTTGGTGAGGAGAGGCTAATGACTACTGCTTTCCTACCTCCTTTCCTCGCTTCTGTTCCCCCCCCACCCCTCTCTCCCTCCACCCTGCCATCACCCCCCACCCCCTACCCCGCCTCCTGCTACCACCCACTACCCACCGGCCCCACACGCGCTACCCTTATCATCCATCCCTTCTCCCTCCCTCCTGGTTTATCCTCCCTCTCTTCCTCTTTCCCTTCCTCCTCCCCTCTCCCCCACCCCCTCCCAGGCCACATGCTGAGTTGGTGTTAGCGCCTCACACCACAAAAACGTCATTACGCCACGCACCGCCCAGCTCTCCTTCCCTGCCTCCCTCATCCCTTTCTCAAAGACCTCCCTCTCCCTCTCCCTTCCTACCCGCTACTCAACAGCCCCCATCAACCCCTACCCCACATTCCGCCCGCGGCCATACCAGTACCTCGATCAAAACCCATCAGCAGGCATTGATAGCTCTCTCCACACACACACACACACACACACACTCGTGTTCAAAATGTTTACCGATGAGCAGGGGCGTGAAAGTGAGTGATGGACAAGGAAAAAAATAGGGGTAAACTTTACATGTTACACTGCAGACAGGTAGTGGGTTCTGTAAGTGTTATGAAGCTGTCCTTATTTGAAGTTATTCTCTCTCTCTCTCTCTCTCTCTCTCTCTCTCTCTCTCTCTCTCTCTCTCTCTCTCGGTAGTGAGAGTAGTGAGAGGGAAAACCTATCACGTTAAGCTAATGATGGAAAGATGTCAACGTACGTACTAAAAATAAGAGCAAAAGGGAGGAAGAAACCTTGGGTGGTGGCAGCAGCTCCCTCCTTCCCTCCCTCCCTCTCCTCCCCACGTGGGTGTTGCGGTGTTGCTAGGGGGAAGAACCTGATGCGGCAACCCAAGCGCAGGAAGAAAAAAAGATAGAGTAAGAGGAAGAAAAAAACGCATCACAAATAAGTCAACCACCCCGAAAAAGAGGAGTAAGGGCAGTGACAGATGCCTTCAATGTGTGTGGATGGCGAGGGTGTTTGCTGTTTTTTATTCAGTGAAGAAGAGGGTTGCAACGAGTGTCTTGCTTGGTACTGAGTTTATTAGTGTTGCTTTGAAGATGTGATGCTCGTTGGTAGGCTCAGGAAATGCTTGGGGGGAGAACTTGCTGCTGTTGTTGTTGTTACTGGAGGTAGAGTGCCAAGTGGGAAAACACCCCCCCCCACTCCCACCCTCCCGGCACTACCACATTCTTATCCTACTACTGCTGCCACCACCACCTCCACCGCAAGCACCACCGCCACCAGCTCAAGAGCACGTGTCACCACCTATGCCTTAAGCTGCAAGAAAGTACTAATGACCTTCAGGACGCTCAGTTATGCAACAGAGTAAGTGTGTGAGTGTGCTACTGACACGTACACACGGTCTCTCTCTCTCTCTCTCACACACACACACACACACACACACACACACACACACACACACATGCAGCAGTCTTAAGTGGTATCAAATGCCATAAACAGTCACTGCATCAGGTGTAAATATTAATGCCGAGATGCCGCCACGTCAGGCATGAGAGGACCACACTCGTACGTATATATATAATTCATGTACTTTGGAGGTCACACATGATGCATTACAGATTATTTGGAGCTTTGATGGACTTCTTAGGAATTGAAAGGTCTCTCTCTCTCTCTCTCCCCATAACCTATTTCCTTTACCCTTGCCTCCCGTCATGTATAATATATCAATAATTTCCCCCAACGCTCCTCCCCTCACCCTCTTTACTCCACCTCCTCTTCTCCCGGTTCCTGTTGCTCTTCTTGTCATCGTTGTCCGTTTTCCTCCCATGCATCGATTTGTTTACCTCGATATCGATTGAATAAACACAAGAGCTGGATGTGTGGTAGGTAAAGGTTAAAACTCCCCATATCTTTCATTACTACACCATTAGTTACCAACAAGTCAAAGGGATTCTAGGTCAAAAAGAGGAAAAACGATATAGCGAGGTTTGGCTTGGCTTGGTGCTCGTGGCCGCGTGTGTCTGCCACCACTCGGCAGCTACGCTCACGTTGTTGTCGTTGATTCCCATTTCGAGGGTGGCTGGCTGGCGGAGGTTGACGGTTTAGCCTCATGACTGACTTGGCGCTCTCTCTCTCTCTCTCTCTCTCTCTCTCTCTCTCTCTCTCTCTCTCTCTCTCTTTATTATTATTATTATTATTATTATTATTATTATTATTATTATTATTATTATTATCATCATCATCATTATTCATTACGTGGATGGTGTCACATGGTTCTTTCATGGTCAGCAGTTGTATAATACACACACACACACACACACACACACACACTGCCCTTGTTCTGGTGCACTGACTACCACTGTTGCTAGCTTTGTCTTCTGTTATCACTTAAAATGCCGCCGCCTTTCGTTGACACTAATACAACCTTGTATTTATGTACACACGCTCTGCGTTCATTCGGTTCGTATACATTAACATTTCATCTTCATGAATATTCTCACCACAAAGTAAACGAAACTTTTTAATATTACTTTCATATCACCACTTTATTGATAACCTTGGTACTGGCCAACATAATTACTGCTGCCCTTCACCAAACGAACGGAAACTAAAAAGGAAATACCACACGTACACATCAATCCTTAAAATTTATAACAAAATCACTACTCTAATATCAACGTCTAGAAAGGAAAAAATAAGTAAACAAATAAAACGCATTGTAGATGTATGCCAGATGTGCTTCTACAGACGCAGATGTGCACCACTGCCAAGGACATATCACGCTAACCACCTCTTATCACACGGGAGAATCAAGTGTGGTGTTTCTGACGCTGTCAGTCACTCGTAGCGTCTCCACTTCCTTAACTGTTTACACGCTCATGGGCCCTTCTACACACACCGCCAAACTTCACACACACACACACACACACACACACACACACACACACTAGTTGCCAGGCGAGGCGTGAAATGCAGCCTAAGTGGACACATGTGTCCATGAGATCAGTGGCTAAGGTTTACACGTGATGTTGGTGAATGTCCAGCCGCTCGCCCATAAATGCTAAACACCTATCTCCCCAACACTTCCGAGCGAGTGAAACACGTGAGAGGCAAAGAACGAGTAAATTTCATTAGGTATTAAGTGTATGAAGTAGACAACTTTATCGTCGCAAAAGAATATGGCCTGTGATTAGTCTACAAAACAGACTAACTACAAAAGTTAGGCTAAAATTCCAGCAAAAAATTAGTTATGACGCAAACTTTTCTTCCGTGTCATGCCTTATAAAAAAAAAAAAAAACACACAATGTAGATATTGAATTGCGATGAGATTAATAATTTGGGGGAACACTGATTCCCATGACCTCAGCCAAGACAAGTCTAACTCAACAGTCGACCAGGACTCAAGGGCAAGGGTTTACCACATCTAGAGCAAGTTTGTATTTTTTGAAGCGTGAGGACGAGAGGCAGTGTGAAGAGTCGAGGATGAAGAAAGAACACACTTGAATCAAGGGAAAGAGAAAGAGGGAGGCACCGACGGGACGTGTTGCGGCAGCAGAAGCAACAGCTGACTCGCCACATGTCACGTCGCCCCGCCAGAAACTAAGTCCACAAGTTGATTGTCCTTACCTGCGTGGCATCGGAGTATGGCGTGTTTGACTTGTCGTTGACCAGCATAGATCCAAAAACCTTTGTGTTGTTGGAGTGCATAGGCACCCTTTCATAAACCGCGTTAGGTAACATTTTTGCCGTCGCGTTGACAGGCCAAGTCCACAGCGAGTCACTCGCGCAGCCCACGAAGTGTCTGAACCTCCTCTGTGCACGGCAAATCCACTACTGAGCTCCGTAGTAAACACACCATGCTTAAAGTGTCGGTCGGTCTGACGTCACGAGACTCCTCCCCCGTAAGCTCCTCCCACGTCGCTCAGAACTGAGTAGTATCAGCTTCACTTCCCTTATTTTCTCGTAGGTTTTCTATGATTTTTCGTGTGTCGTCGTTATCCATCATAAAGTAGTTTTTATAGAGAAGCGCATGCACACAGCCCATACCTTGATCTAGTCATGTAAATGATGAGATGATGCATATGCCGAGTTGCCAGAGGTAGCATGTACTTGGCAAGCTTTGGCTGATCAGCGATGGTAGAGTCCGTGTTATTTATATATTTTATACATTAACAAAACTGGCACGATGGTGGATGGTGTATGTCACTACGTCAGAAAGTAGCGCATCCCGCGCAAGTGAGCCCTGCAGCGCAGCAGCGTTCATAAGTTGGAACTTGGTTGCCTGTCAGGCCCCAGTGAACGAACGAGGCGCGGGGAGGGAGGTGTCGCTGCCAAATGCTCCTGCTGGCCTTCACTCGCTCTGCTCCTCCCCACTGTGCTCACTCCTCAGCCCAACAAACTTGCTGTCTATAATTGCATGCTTGTTATAACGTCTGTCAATGGCTTGTCGTTATGTTTCCACTACGATGAGCTGCAGTGAGGAGCGACATCATGTTGACATAGGGCAAGTGATCTCCCTCCCCCATCAAACGCCACGCTGATCATGGCCAAGATAGTTATACGTATAGGTAGGTAGCTTACACGCGGCGCTGTCACCAGTGAACCACTGCAAGTGGCGTACTTCTCGGCGAAAAAAAATATATAAATAATAAGTAAAAAGATAAGAAATAAACAAATCTTCAAAACTTGTTAACACTCTCTCTCTCTCTCTCTCTCTCTCTCTCTCTCTCTCTCTCTCTCTCTCTCTCTCTCTCTCTCTCTCTCTCTCTCGACCGTGACCATCAGCTGGAAGCATATCCGGACCCAACTGTTTAGTCAATGGCTGGCGGCGGTTGGTGGCCTGGCTGCTGCTGCTCCAAGGGCGTCACCACCAGCACCGCCACAACGCCGCCACGCCGCCCACTACCCCCACCACACCAACAGCCACCCTGCTTACTTTGCACTACCTATCCCTACACATCACTGTGACATATATACTATATTATCATGCTTTAATAATCCCATTAATTCTATTTTTTTAATAACCTAATCAGATACTACTCACAATTATTGACAACATAACCGCCAACTTAATGACTTGCATCACTGTGAATGAGCAAGTCTGTATTGATTGCACCCAGAGAAAATGATAAATCAAACAATGAAACCAGAGGTACTGTAGTCGTAGCCTTGTCTGTCACAGGTCACTGATGGCTCGTGACGCCGAAATGCCAACGGGCGGAGCGCCCTACCGATGGCTGCCTCACAAAATAAATGGAGGCTGAGGCAGAGTGAGGCCCACCTGCCCCTTAATGGTACTCTGACCACCACTTGCATCCCTATTACCAGGCCGCAGCGGACCTCGACATGTCGGTTCAGGTAAACTCACTAAGGATGGACAACGGGCGGACGCGGGTCCGTCGGGTCTGTCTGGCCGAACATCCGGGAACTGAGGTGGCACAATCGACCCAAGTCCGTCACTGGACCTGAATCGGTTGCACCCTTCACTTAAATTCCATGCACTTTTCTTAACGGCTAGCATCATTTATTTATTTAATCTCTCTCTCTCTCTCTCTCTCTCTCTCTCTCTCTCTCTCTCTCTCTCTCTCTCTCTCTCTCTCTCTCTCTCTCTCTCTCATGTTCACTAATTACAGATTTGTTACAGTTATATATTTGTGTATTTATATCTTGTCAATAAAGGATATTGCGCAACATGAGTTGCAAATGAGGGATTTATCCTTGAGGCATCTACGCACACGCTGGTAATTATGATGAGGGCGATGTGTTTCTCATCCATGTCCAGTGACGTTCTTTCGTTTATTTGCTATCTAATCTCGCTTTCCCAAGCTATACGTATAAAGAATGAAGTTAATAAGGTGTATGGCTATTTTTAACTTGTTATCTGATATTTCTTACGTTCGTCTGAGAAATGTTGTGCTTCCATCTCCCTCCCACTCCTCTCTCTCTCTCTCTCTCTCTCTCTCTCTCTCTCTCTCTCTCTCTCTCTGCCCAATGTTCTGCGTAGTCGTGTAAGTGTATACGTGTACCACCAGCCACCATGACGTGAAGTTAACTTAACGGGGATTGCCACCTGATCTGTGCCACCAAAACCGAGTGGATGTAATGGCGTGGCGCGCGTCTACTGGCTGTCCGTACTGTGGAGGTGGGGGTGGAGGAAGCGTTGGGTGGACTGGTTTGGACTTGCAGAGTATACGTAAAGGTGGGAGGGAGGGAGGGAGGGAAGGAATCGGAGAGTTGAGCGTCTTATCACACACGCTGCCTCACTCAGAGGGAACGTGGGTGAGGCTTCAGTTACCCAGCAGTTTACCAGTTCGCCATGCCCACCGTCACACCATTCTACGCATTGTTATAGGTCTCTGCCGTTACTGTTGTGAGCTAGATATGCGATGTGGTTTAATGTATCACATGTTCACTAAAGTTTCCTTTTTTTGCGACACACACACACACACACACAGTCAACACAACCCACCCACTAAACCAGCCTTGGACTCGACCATCTCATCATCAGTACACCCTTACTCACACCCTCTCTTCTTCAATCCAGACCCCTTACCCTCCATCTGCCCACTCTCCCTCCGTCACATTACCGCCTCTCTCCCTCCCACCCTGCAGCCCCGCCCACCCATCCGTAGTCCTGACACCGAACGTTCGCTGCCACCACCGCTGACTAGCACCGCCACACGCAGGTCGCGCGCTCTTCTCAGACAGCGCGGGGCCTCAACTTCTTCCTGCTGTGGGTTGTCGTCCCTCCTCGCCCGCTGGTTATTTATAGCAGCTTGCGTTAGAGACAGGCAGTACATTTCCCTCGTACGGCTGATAGCGACATCCCGGGCAGGGAGTGAGGCAGTGTACGTAGCGGTCAGCTGGTACACTTGACACGTGAAAAGATACTAGGTGTGTGTGTGTGTGTGTGTGTGTGTGAGAGAGAGAGAGAGAGAGAGTGTGTGTGTGTTGTTGTATTGGATACTGTTGTTGCTGCAACTACGAATGATTAATAGTAATTATAATAAAGATAACAGTAGTAGTAGCAGCACTACTACTACTACTACTACTACTACTACTACTACTACTCTTAATGACGATGATGATGATAACAACAATAATAATAATGATAATAACGTCCAACACGTAATCCTACTTATACATGTTATCAATTATAACAAAATTTTCAACGCGTCCCATACACACACACACACACACATATCGTTTCACAAGTCAACACCAAAGCGTCTTACCAGCAAATAAGCGATCGGTCACTCGTTCAGTTTCTGGTTAGCGCTCGGTAAGTCTGACAGATAGCCGTGTGTGGCGTCACTACCCAACATGCTGACAGGCCCTCTCTGTACATGCAGGGAGTCGAACCTTGACACTTGATATTTGAAGCAGTGGTGGTAATAGTAGACGCTCTGTATTTGAGGTTGTGAAAGTAGTAGTAGTAGTAATAGTAGTAGTAGTAGTAGTAGTAGTAGTAGTAGTAGTAGTAGTAGCAGTAGTAGTAGTAGTAGTAGTCATTGATGTTGATTTTGTTGATGCAGACTTCGTTGCTGTTGTCACTTTTTGCTAAACTTTACTTGGATCAGGTTATTAATTTTGTTTACGGCGTATATTATCGTTATTTACTTATTCTTTTTTTTTTTATATATAAATGTGTGTGTGTGTGCGCGCGCGCGCGCACCCTTACTTTCGTCGTCCCGTCTGTCCCAGGTTCCTTCCCTGAATAGGCTAAACAGTTTTCCCAGAGTGACACTTATATTGTGGCAGAGGACGTGGCTGGATGTTGTCGGTTTGCCTCATCCTCATCCTTCTCCGGATCTTACAACATAGTATTATATTTTCTTTGACGTCTAAACCACCAATCTCCTTATTAAACACATTTTTTTTCTTTTTTCTACTATCAGATCTCTGCTTCTTTCTCGTATTAGATTACCTATATAACAGATTGGTTCGTCTCTCTCTCTCTCTCTCTCTCTCTCTCTCTCTCTCTCTCTCTCTCTCTCTCTCTCTCTCTCTCTCTCTCTCTCTCTCTCTCATACTAACAAATAATTTCTATTGCGTTGTTGCTTAATTCGTTTTTATTTCTTATTTATTATGTAAAGAAGAAAGATTATATACACAGCAGCAGCAATAATAAAAATATCAATATGAAGTGTGCGTAAACAAAACAATCACTATCATTATTATTAGACTTACACTTGCAAAGGTGGTGGTGGTGGTAGTAGTAGTAGTAGTAGTAGTAGTAGTAGTAGTAGTAGTAGTAGTAGTTAATGGTGATACAAATAATGACATGATATAAAAAAGAAAATCCACCTCTACAACCACCATCAACACCACCACCACTACTGCCAGCAACAACAACAAATCAAAAGCAACACCACTACTACCATCACCACTATCATCACCACCTCCAAAAGCAACGCCCAATCAACAAACACACAAATTAACTAATAACCAAGGAAATAAACAACCATAAACATAGACCAGAGTAAAACATCATCAACAACAATAAAAACAACAATAATTGCAGCAACACTCCTACACCAAAACAACAACAGTCACTAAACACAATATCCAAATTTCGTTTTAAGGAACACACACACACACACACACACAGACACTAAACAAAGCCGAGCAAAACACACGCATGCAAAAAAATAATGAATAAAAAAAATAAAAAACACCAACTGCCTCATTCCCCTTCACGGCAATGTTTACCCTGGCAGGCTTCTTGGCACGATCAGGGAGAGGCTGTGGCAAGGGCAGGGTGGAGCCAGAGGGCCAGGATGAGGGGTAGGGTGTGTCAAAATGGAGACAAGTAGAGGAAAGTGTTACAACATTTATCGTCACGTCTCTCACACTTAGCTTTGGATCTCACGGTTCGGAGGAAACGTTTAGCTTCCTATCCTACTGTGATCTCCCATTTCACCTAGTTTATGCAATGAGAGAGAGAGAGAGAGAGAGAGAGAGAGAGAGAGAGAGAGGAGGAGAAGGAGAGAGAGAGAGAGAGAGAGAGAGAGAGAAGAGAAACACTGCTCTCTCGCTCTCTCTCTCCGCTCTCTCTCCTCTCTCATCTCTCTCTCTCTCTCTCTCTCTCTCTCTCTCTCTCTCTCTCTCTCTCTCTCTCTCTCTCTCTCTCTCTCTCTCTCTCTACCTATCGGCCCACTTCCCTTTCCCCCACTTCCCACTTCTTTATTCCTTCCCCCGCTATCCCCTTGTGGGTCATCTAGCACCTGAATACTCCTCTGTTGGTCAAGGGCAGATTCACCTTGGAAGGGTAAAGAGTCTATAATAAGAAGTGGAGAAGTGAACCTTAAAACTGTGGGTACAAATTTTAGAGTGTGTGTGTGTGTGTGTGTGTGTGTGTGTATGTGTGTGTGTGTGTGTGTGTGTGTCCTCGTGCGCGCATGTGTTGATTGCGACGTTTCATGTCTGTGCTCGTCTGTCTGTCTATCTGTCAGTCTGCCACATCGTCTAGCCTGGCATCGTCTAGCCTGGCTAAATGCAAGCTACACACATACACACAC
>CM035196.1:9602311-9614811 GCA_020233015.1 Callinectes sapidus | reverse complement strand
TATCCAAAATAAATGTGAAAAAAAAACTTTAAAACAAACACAAAAAAACTAAAAACAAAAAACAAAATCACCCTTAAGCTAATGTAACCTAACCTAATGTTAACCATCCCTTGCAGGTAGGAAATGCAAAAACATCTTTTAAAAACCCTAAAACAACCTTCAAAAACCTTTAAAACTAACAAAAAAACACCCCTAACCTAACCTAACCTAACCAAATCTAACATCCCATTACAAGTGTCCCAGTGGTCCAGCCTGGTGGTTTTCACAGCAAGCAAAAAACATGAAAAATATCAAAAAACAACCTTAAACACCCTAATAACATCCTTAAAAACCCTATAAACAACCTTAAAAATACCTCCATAAAACACCCCTAACCTAACAAAACTTAACGTACCTTTACAGGTCTCCCCACTGTTACAAGTTGGTAGTGTTCAGAGAGAGCAAAAAACATGAAAGCCTCAAGATACAACCTTAAACACCCTAAAAACTCCCTTAAAAAGTCTAAAAACAACCTTAAAAACATTTCCTCCCAAATATCCCTTAACCTAACCTAAGCATTAAAAATTGTCAAAAACATGAAAATCGCCTTTGCAAACGCCTCCAAACATCATCATAAACATGAAAACATCTTTGTAAAACCTCAAATGGAGGAGGCCGTAGACACCTGCCAAAACGATAATTACTCCCAGTGAGGTCTAAAGCAATGGAACAGGGGGTGCTTCTATATTTCCACCTGCCCATGACTTGAACTGTTTCAAGAGAGAGGTATCAAGACACTTATCCCATTCTTTTGGCTACTGAATATGGACTTTCCAAGGATCGGCACTACAGTTTTCCTTTTTGTTTTATTTTTGTTGCCCTTGGCCGACTCCCTTCTACATAAAAAAGTAGTGGTTGTGGTAATGGTAGTAGTATCAGTTTCAGTAATTTTAGTAGTAGTAGCAGCAGTAGTAGTAGTAGTAGTAGTAGTAACAGTAGTAGTAGTAGTAGTAGTAGTAGTAGTAGTAGTAGTAGTAGTAGTAGTTGTTGTTGTTGTTGTTGTTGTTGTTGTTGTTGTTGTAGTAGTAGTAGTACTAATAGTAGTAGTAGTAGTAGTAGTAGTAGTAGTAGTAGTAGTAGTAGTAGTAGTAGTAGTAGTAGTAGTAGTAGTAGTAGAAATAAGTTGCACCATCTTAGTAAGGAGATTTGGTGTTGTTGCTTTTGTGTTGTGGTGGTGGTGATGGGTGTGGTAGTGGTAGTGTTTTTGTAGCAGTGGTAATAGTGGTAGTAGTAATAATGCGGTTCTTGGTACTCTGTAAATTTTTCTTTCCTTTGAACTGCAAGAAATATACAACTTATGACTTCACTTTTCTACATTCTTCTCTCAATCTTAATTAAATCAATTCTTTCTTTTGTGTTCATGCTTTCTTTTTCCTTTTCATTGTTATCATCGTCTTCATTATCGTTGTCCAAATCTTCATCCTATTCCTCCTATTAATATTTCTCTTACTCCACCAGTTTTTACCTTTTTTTTTTTTTTTTTTCCAACCTCCCTTTTCTCAGCATATTTTCTTCTTCCTCGTCTGGTATCCACTTTTCTTTTGGCGAAGTTTCAAGTGACATTTAGTACCAATTAACACGTTCCTTTCATTATAATTGCAATCTGTCATGCTTAACTCTTTCAGCCGCGCAACTCTCATAATCTCTCCGAGCGACACGCCAGGCAGGGAAAGTAGATGCAGATGAGGACTGTGGATGAAGAGCAATGAAGAGGGGAGACTAAGATAGAAAGTAGATAGGCAAGGATAGCGTAGACTTGTGCTTTTTTTTTCATTTGTTCCTACGTAACTCAATGTCTTTCTGTTTCTGTTTCTAAAGTTTGTTGGTGCTGCCTCCTCCTCCTCCTCCTCCTCCTCCTCCTCCTCCTCCTCCTCCTCCTCCTCCTCCTCCTCCTCCTCTTTCCTGTCACTATCCCTTCCAACCTAACCTTATCACTAACTTCGAATAGCTGTCACGTAGACCAGCCGTGACTCTCTCTCTCTCTCTCTCTCTCTCTCTCTCTCTCTCTCTCTCTCTCTCTCTCTCTCTCTCTCTCTCTCTCTCTCTCTCTCGTCATCGTACTTATTTTTTTCCTTTCTCACTTTTCTTTTTTATATCTCCATATTTCGCCACATTTTCCTTGTGTTGCCAATTAGCAAGTAGTGGTGCCGCCAGACATCCGCTTCCTGTACCATTAAAGTAAATTACGTATCACTAAACTTCTCATTCATTACATCACACACACATACACACACACACTTTTATATTTTTCAGGTGCTCCCCTCCCCCCCCCCCCTCTCTCTCTCTCTCTCTCATCTCATCTCGTCCCTCCCCTCCTTTCCTCTCCTGATCGTCTCCAGGTGGCGCCCGTGTGACGAAATGTCCGTCTCGTGTTGAAGTGTTCACCTGGGCACATAGTGAGGCCCGCTACTGTCTTGCTGATAATGCTGGCTCGTGCTGCGTCCAGATGTGTGTGTGTGTGTGGGTGGGTGGGTGTGTGGGTGGGTGTCGCCAGGTGGCCCGTTCGTTACTTTGCGCTTCATTTCTCACTTTTTTCAATATTTGTGTACTTTTGTTGGATTTTGTTTTTCATTATGTTTTGTTTATTCACTTGTTTTATTTTACTTAGTCGTCTTTTTTTCATTTTTCGTGGTAGTGGTAATTTTGGTGTGTTTTACTTTATGAATCTCGTTTAGTTTACTTTTTTTTTTTAGTGGGGACCCTTTTGCCATATTTTGGGGGGAAACAGCATCATGAATAGGATGTATTTATTTGTTTATTAATCTGTCTATGTATCTGTTTATTTTATTTTATTTTTTTTTCACCTTGTCCTCTTTTTCTTGACATTGAGTAGAAGAACATTTCACTTAGTGACTTGTCTTCCTTTCGTACTAGAAACAACTTTATTTAATTTAATTTTTTTCATATGTTTTTTGCGGCATTTTAAGTCACAAAAAGAGAAATAGCGAAAATAAGAGAGTTAAAAGAAAAGAACCAACAATAGTAATAGTCTGAATAATATTTACGTAAAAAAAATCGATTTATTTCACCTTTCCTTTTACACCACCTGAATAAAACTCACCACAAAAGACCTAGAACTAGTCGCTTAATACCCTAAAGTCACACAGGCAGGCAGGCAAGCAGGCAGGGAGGCACTCTCATGAAAGCTATCATCATGCTTACCATGCGTGAACACTAACCATTTGTCGCACCACCACTAAGCCACCCAACTTCAAGCGGCCTTTTTAGAAGACTTAGGCCCCGCCATTATTCTTGAGCTCATTCCTGCATGCATTTAGAGGCTCCAGAAGTGGCAAGTCAAGCAGGATGACGAAGACGAGAACATAATGGTATTTACTTGAGAGAAACTGTAGTAGGAGAGGGGAGGAGAACTAGGACATGGAGAGGCTGTGGAGTTAAGTGGTTGTGGGAGGAGCATTGAGAAGCACAAGTTAATGCTCAATACGAGAAGGGAGGCCGCTGAGTCTGTGATTCCGATAACGGGGGCGTCAAGGAGCGGTTATCTGCGGTACCTGGCGGTGCTAAGGTGTGCCGATAGCGCCGCTCCGGACCTTGATAACCGCACGTATGTAAACAAGATAAAGTCCTGGTCAGCCGTCACATGCGTTAAGGGTCATCTGTGTGGGCTTGTGGGGTCATTTGCTGAGGTTTGCTGAGATTTGTGAGTTATTCTATTTGGGTTTATAATTGGTCATTCGTTTCAGATTTGTAATTCATTCTATTTGGGTTCATTCCTTTGAGATTTGTGGTGTCTCTCTTAGGTCACATGTTGGGGTTTGTAGGTATTTCTTTATATAAGAGAGAGAAGCTGGCCAATAGCAACTAAAATAATATAAAATAACCCACTAGTCTACCTTTCCCCCCAAAGATATAAGGTTCTAGGTCGCTGAAGTAAGATTTGCTGGTCAGAATTTGTGTTCAATTGTGTAGGATTTTTTCTATCAAATATGTGTGGTTGTGGATTTGGTTTTTGAGATTTACGCTTGCGAGATTATGGGTTACTAGTATTCAGACTTGGGCCTTCAGTTAGGGCTCGCAGGTGACTGGCGTGGGGTTGATTCCTCAGTGTTTGGTGGGGAGTCATGAGTGTAGCTCAGGAAAATGACATGGATTAGGAAAGTTTCTAGCAGGAAAGTGAGCGTAAGTAAAAAAAAAAAAAGAGAGAAAAAACGTATTGAGCAATGGAAAATTTAAATTATATAGGAAAACTTAATGAAAAAGAAAATGTCCAGGAAATTATGAAAATTAACAGTAGGTACATACAGAAAGCAAAATATGTATCTACGTCAAAAGATTCCGGAAAACTTCATAGAGCACGTTTTATACCTATATGTGTCTCCAGGAAAAGTAATACAACAAAGCCAAGAAATTCATACAACTTGTCCATACATGTAGATAAGATTTGCTCTTTGTGTACCATAAATTCCTGAACTGCATATCGCGTGTCTTACTCGTCCTCGTAACACGACAGATGTTGGCAAAAAATAGGAGTAGCACTTGAGGGGCTCTTGAGAGGTTCGTCCACTGTCCTCCACCCAGTCAGCCATTTACCCAAGTCTGTAGGTAGCATGACACTCTGAACAAGGCTTCACCCAGACATCAGGTCGCCTACAGCCCGGCGCCACTGGCTAATCACTGCGGCTAAACTCTTCCTGGTTGATATAGTTGACGGAGTTCTAAGTTTATAATTCAGTTCACGTTATGTAATAAATAAATACATTTCAGGTGTTTGCATCACGTATCCACGCGATCAGGCTTTCAATAATGCCATCTGTCTGGCGTTAGTCACACAGTTATTCCTCTTTTTTTATTTATTATTTGTTGTATAAATGTTGGAGGTCGCGTTGATTAATCTGATCAGTGTCTGTCACTACGTCCTCACCGGCACGAGACAAGGACGCAGCTCACCCACACCACTTCACTCGCCCTAATATCATACGCACCATAAGAACCAATTTTGCTTACTGCCCTGTACCTCCTCCTAGTCCACCCTCCTCACCCCTCCTATATCATCCCCCACCCCAGCCACCCCTCCATTACGCTCACAGGGGAGAGAGAGGGAGGAGGGGGAGGCAGGGCGACCAACCAGCTTATTCTCACTCAACGCGTTTCTCCCAAGCCTTTGCCTCGCCTCGCCCCAAGGAACGCCTTATCTCCCTTCAGGACCGTTTCTCCATGGAAGGTAATCCTGGACTAGCCGAGTTATTGAAGCCAGCAGACGTGTGTGTGGCGGTGACTAATTCTATGCTATGCTTGCCACTCGTCCCACCACCACCATCACCACCACCACCACCACCACCACCTCAACAACGCCGCCCCGACCCTTACCGCAAGTAGATAAGAGAATCTTGATCTTTTGTGATTTTGGAGTGAGTGCTGTTTATTTCTATCTTCCCCCTCCTCCTCCTGCCTGATACCGCCACTATGAAGGAATAATGGTCGCGAGCCGAGTCTTTCTTCGCCCTATCAGCTTGCGATAAAGCACCGCCGGCAAGACAAGGGTAATTATGAAGTCTTTTTGAAACAATATAGGTGACGATGGCGCGTGTTGGTGCGGGCTGAGTGCTTTGGTTATCTTCTCGCCCACGCCTGACTGGTTCATTGTATTTGCCATGTGTGTAGGAATTGCAGAATTATAAAGGATACCAAACATCATCAGACTGCTAGTTCTTCCCTGACTGTTTATTAGAAGTCTATTAATAGTAAGAGAAATAGGACACTACAGTTGTATAAGACTCCTCCCCTAGACAATTTGGAGTAAATATTTCTATGATACATGATTGGTATATTATTAGATGTATTTATCAGTATTTTTTCTGCATCGACCTATATGCTTGGCCCAGATACAGGCACTGTGTAGAGGTGCAGAGATGTTGCTTCTTACTAGACACTGAAGAGAGCCACCGGTCAGCCATTGCCCAAATCACTTCAGGTCACTGTCATTATATGTACTTTTCTTTGTGGGACTTGGGTACACCAGTTTCCCCTTTATAAACTCGGGACTTACAGCACATATTATGAATCACAATGCAGTTTGGCGTACATGAGCATAGTATAGTTGTCAGTGCGATATCTCCTGGCGCCTGGTAGGGAAGCAACATTAAAAGATCAAGCCCGGACTCATTTTTTTCTTACGGGACGCCTTACACTAGTCAGTAATCCATGGTACTCTTCCAAATGGTGAGCCCACAGTGGTAATGGTGAATTCCCGGCTCTAGATGTCTCTGGTGAGCTTCATTTCCTCGCAGGTCAAGGATAACGGTGGTCATCGTTAGTGTGGGATTAGTTTCTTATTCTTATTTTTGTTTTCTCAGTATGTTTTCTTTCTATTTGTCTATTTAACGTACTTACATATGAAATTATATATCCATTTTGGCTGTCAATTTAAAAAGGTTAATTTATTCACCATTAACAGTATTCCGGTCTTTCAAATTTGCTCAGTCAAACAGCCGGTCCTCCCTTTCGATCAGCCAGTTGAATGAGTCAGTGAATCATCCAGTCATCCATTCAATTAGCCTACGTGCTGATCACAGCGTAGTGGGCGTGGGGCGGGGAGAGGCAGAGAGATAGCGGGATGGAAGGGTAGGGGATGATGTCACCGTCTCTGCGTGTGCCATTGATAGTGTGGAGTGCCACGCTGTGAGTCATGGTCCTGAAGTGCCCGGGCCGATACGCCGCCATCTGGAGGGTCTTAGGGCCACCGCCGCGTCCACCACAAGAAGCACCTCCCATTACCCCCCACCCCCCCACCCCCTCACCCTCCACTGCCTCACGCTTATCACCTCTTATCATGTTTCTAAGATTATATTTTTTCTACTTATTTGTCTTCGGTCTTTCTTTTATTCTTCTTAAACTTACTATTCATTGCTTTTTATGCATTTATCTCTTCAAAACATGCATATTTACTGCATCATTGTATTAATTTATCTTTTTTTTCAATATTCATGTTTATCTTATGATCTTTCCATCATCCCCTGCTTCCTTCTTTCTTTTCTTCCTTTGGTCTACATATGCTACACTCTCTTTCCTTTCTTTCCTCATTTCCATTCCTTCTTCCTTCCAGTTCCATCCATTACAAGTATAAATCCATCCATCCATAGATTCGGTCCTTCTTTTTTTTAATATATGCACTCATCCAATCAGTTATCTTTCTATACTTATCACCTTTTGTATCCTCTCTCTCTCTCTCTCTCTCTCTCTCTCTCTCTCTCTCTCTCTCTCTCTCTCTCTCTCTCTCTCTCTCTCTCTCTCTCTCTCTCTCTCTCTCTCGCTTTTCCTCCTTCCCAGTTGAGATTTAGACTCGGAGGTAAAGAAAGTTGAGCCATTGCTAAACTGCTTAAATAATGATATCGACAAAGAAAAATAATATTCACCACAGCTTTGCTTCAGAAGTTAAGAAGATGACAAACAAACTTGATTCTTTTTGTATAGCTTATAAGAGAAGGAAAAAAAAAGTAGGCCACTTCATTTTATTTAAAAACTTAATACACAGGATTAATATATGCTTGAATGCGGAATTAACCTTCACTAACATCACTCTAACTAATAAGAAGGATGGAATGGAGGCGAGGCAGGCAGGGAGGAGGGAAAAAAATGATAAAAATATTGTCATCTTTATAATTGCGAGGTGGATGGTAACTGCTGGACTTTAAGGGCGTGAGGGAATGAGGGAATGAAGGGAGCAAAGGGATAAGGGCGAGAAAGAAAGGTGGAAGGAACAAGGAGTAGGGAATGGGGAAGAGAACAGAAAGACGGAAGAGGAAAACAGATCAAGCGTCATATTATGCGAGAATGCACACACACACACACACACACACACACACACACACACACACACACACACACGGTAACAAACACATATTTCACAACCAGCAACAATATCCTCCAACTATAACTTCTTTTTTTTTCATTCTGGGCATATCACAACTCACAATCGATTGAAACTTGACTATTCAAAATTTGCGTTTCTTCCGCGTCCCAAGAATTCAGAGCGACCGGGAAGTGATTTGATGGAAGGTGACGCTCATTAACCTTTCCCTGCATGAGGTGGGCGAGGGAAGGTTATCGCAAGGTCGGGAAGGGAGTTATCTGGGCCAGGTGGGCAAGATGGGTGATACGGGCACCACCACCAACACCACCACCATCAACACTACCACTACCACTACTCTCAGGACTACTAAATTGCATAGTCTTTACTCAACTCCTAAAGATTTTGTACCATTGGTTTGAAGTTCTGTGTGTGTGTGTGTGTGTGTGTGTGTGTGTGTGTGTGTGTGTGTGTGTGTGTGTCTTATCAAAAGTGAAATTTTATCTTATACATCCATTCCATTCCATCCCATTCTCCTTCCATTGCTTAATCTCCGCCACATCACTTCCTCATAATTCACTCACTCCCATTATAATCTTATTACATAGCGATGGCGTGAAAATTAAGGAAGTGAATATTATAAATTAGTGTCCAGGTCTTGCATTTATATTCGTTTTTGCATTCATCCCATCAGCAGGTCATGTTGCGCGTTATCATTTTGATAATGAATAGCAGGTGTATCTCCAACAACTCCTGATCTTTTCAAAGAATTAATTTTTCAACTCAATTGTTTTCTATGAACCTTCACCTTCAACTTCATCGCCACAGTGACTAACACCATCTTTTACCCTTCACGTCTTCACGCAGCTTTCAATGCACGACCTTTACTGCGTCACTCTAATCCTTCCTCGATCTTCTCTTACCTAAACGATGACTTGATACGCTCAACAAACAACAAAAGCACCAGCAACAAGAACTTAGACTGACAGCAAACTTTCTTAAGATGTCACGATCTTCCTTCGTTGCTGCTTGCCACTTTTGACTTTATGAAGAACAATAGTAAGTGTTTACGAAGCTTCGAAGCAGCTTGCCTGGTCGGAAAATCTCAGGACAGCTTATATTACGTTATCAGACTCGCGGCGTCTTTGGCAGATATTTGAAAAGAAGTATCGTGGCTCATACGTGGTGGCTGGAGGGGCTTGCTCCCTCGTGACTAGATTGTTCGTTTGGTGAGAGAAAGCACCAGCCGAGGCGGAGGCGTGAAGGAGTTTAGGACGTTGAAGGCGCCACTGCAGGGTAAAGTTCTGATATCGAGGGATGCTGTGGCGCTCAGATTGAATGCCGCAGAGGAGAGTCGGGCTAATGTCATGGCGCACTGGAGAGGGCCGCCCCGATAAGGATGAGTGCCGTAGTAAGTAGTAGCGACCTCGAGTAAGGTCGAGAGACGGTGAGTCATCCGTGGGAAGCAGCATCCCTCCCCCTCCTCTCTTATCTGCATCACCTACCCGCCTGAGCCGTGCTTGTTTGTTCATCATTGCCTCCACACGTCCCTTGCGTTTGTTTACTACGCTTTATTAGATTTTACTGAACACCTGCCTTGATAACACTGGCACAGCTGAGGTAACTCGTAAGATTGAAAATACCTTAACTCTCATTGTTTTTATTAGATGTTTAAAGGCAGATGGATCTTGAATTGGTTGATCATTCTCCTGAAACATAGATAGATAGAGATTTTTCACTGTTGCATTGTTTTATAGAAACGAAGCAAATTACGTTAACAAATGACGTACCATTGACTCAATACAACATTTTCATAACATTTGATTTGAACTGTATCTTCTTATCCTCACATTTTGAAGAGCACCAACGACACTGATAAATCTACACGAGATAGAGATAAGTGTGGACACAAATATTCCTCGGCCACAAGTAAGCCGTATGTACCGCCTTATATATTCCTTAATGGTACAGTTTTATACCCCAGCACGCGGGGCCTCGGCACGACAGTCATGGTTTGGGCCTTACTAGCACCGTGCACCCACTGAGCCGGTGTGAGGGAAAGAAACGTGTTTGGGAAGGAAGGAGGAAGAGTAGAGAAGAAATACCAAGTTTAGACAGATATGACGATGAATAATTTTCTTTACACCACATCGTATTGATTTAACTTCGTGCTTTACTCGTAATATTTTTTACGCGTTTAGTTGTCTGTCTTGTGGCTGAGAAATGAGTAAAAAACGCCCTCTAATAATTCGCCGTTCCCAAAAATATAGTTATATGAACGAAGTTAAAAATGTATTTTGATACTTCTCTTTTAAAACATTGCAAAACATACGAGGAAATAAAGCAAATAAAATTACCGAGTATACCAGTTACAGGGATGAAAACTTAAGATACTTCGTAATTGCATTAGTAAGGTGAACCGAATGCAGGTAAAAATACTTTGACCGTCTTGTGTGATGAAGCCGTGGTGTGGGGCGATGAGACATGCAGTAAGTAAGTTCTGAACAGCAGTTACTACAGCTTTCTTCAAGTGAACCAGTCGGAAGTACATTGATACCTAAATACCAGTGTGTCTTGTGGCTTATGTTCCAGCTTACCGTTACACAAGGCCGCCTCTTGCCTGCAGCACGGGGAATAATTGTTATCTGATAAAGACATCCTTGTAATTCGACACACACGAAAAAACAAAAAAAGAAAATCCCTTATCTACTCACTTGTTCTATTTCAGCTTCTGAGAGAGAGAGAGAGAGAGAGAGAGAGAGAGAGAGAGAGAGAGAGAGAGAGAGAGAGAGAGAGAGAGAGAGAGAGAGACACGTGTAGTGAAACCGTATCAATTCCTGCATCATCACTTGCCTCCTGCCACGCGCACACACGCCTACATAACTAAGCGCCTTACACCTGGAATCCATGCAATGCTTGACTCGTGTACGCGTAACTGAACCGGGAAGCCGCTGGGAGGAGATGGTAGTAGCTGCTTATCCATTAACTGGGTGGCCGGGTTGTCAGCGCCTTGACGTGGTGATCTTGGTGACGGAAGCTGGACATTTTCTTAAGTCATCGCTGAGTGACTGAAGAATAAATAGCCAGCGTGTGTCTTGTCAACCCTATTGTCGACCGCAGCTACATGGCGGAATTTTTTTTAATAAGACTCTAGAAAGGCGTTATTCTGAAACTCCTGACTGCACCACTAAGGCTGAACTGATTATTTAAGCCTCTGAAAGAAGAGTGAGGACGTAAAGGAGGAATTGCACTCAAAATGCCTGGGTGTGGTGAGAGAGAGAGAGAGAGAGAGAGAGAGAGAGAGAGAGAGAGAGAGAGAGAGAGAGAGAGAGAGAGAGAGAGAGAGAGAGAGAGAGAGGTCTGTGGTTTTCTCTTTAGCCACACTCTCTTTCCTGCTCTATTCCTCTCTCTCATTGGTCGCGTGACAGCCAATTAGAAAACGAGATTAACCCTTCTCTCTTCGTGAAGGTAGAGGGAAAAAAGTGACCAAAGAAAATGGAGTTGTGGAATGGCAGACTCAAGTATGTTTATGGAAGACCGCGGCTCGTGATAATTGGAGAGAAAAGAGATTAGAAACGAACATGGAAGAAGGAAGTGAAAGAGAAGGAAGAGGAAAAATTGGACATGAAAGGAAGAAATAGAGTAAAAAAAAGAGCATTGACATCGTTTAAAATTGAGAAAAGAGTAGAATTTAGTTGAGTAAAGTTAAATAGTAAATTTGGACATGAAAGAAAGAATAAACAGTAAAATAGAATTAATATCGAATAGAGTGTAATTGAGTAAAGAAAAAAATTAATAGAGATAAGTAAAGAGTAAAATTGGATAAGAATGTAAGACAAAGATCAAAAGAGAATTGACATCAAGTAAAAAGAGAAAGAAAAAAATGTGTAGGAATAAAAATGGAAATGAGACGAAGAGGAAATGGAGGAAAAGAGTGGAGATAAAGGATAGATTATAAACATGAAATAAAGAGAGAGAAAAAAAAAACATAAAATAATACACGTGGAAAGCGAAATGGGTGAAAATGCGATAATTTTGAGGAATATATGTAAATAAAAAACGTGGAAAAAAATATACAACAGACAACAAAATAAAACAAGAAACAAGTGATAAAACAAAGGGGAAAAAATTAACAAACAACAAAATAAAACTAGAAACAAGTAAGAAAACAAAGGGAAAACAAACAATGAAACATCAGACTGAAAGCAAACAGAAAAAAACACATGAAAATATATATATAAAAAAAAAACAGAAAAATAGAAAACACACCTTGTAAACGAAGAGATCACCATTTCAGCCTTATCAACGAGACACAACAACAATAATTCAATATTTCAAACTCATTATTGGAATCTAATCTATATTTGATACTTTTTTTCCCTCTACCATCAACCTTATTTGTGTTATTCTATTTTTTATACATTTTTTACTCAATCCTTTCCATCTCATCAATGCAAAAAAAAAAAAAACTATTATAAATGAGTAACAAATGAACAAATAATGCACTAAAAAAATAAGACAAAAAGAAAAATAGAACAATAAAAAACTTAAGTGACAAAAAAACAGTTAAAAAAAAGAGAAAAAGGGAAAAAATGAAAAGAAGGCAATTTGTAGATGAAAAGAAGAAGTACAAGGAAGGAGGAGAAGGAGAAGT
>CM035196.1:9528358-9541412 GCA_020233015.1 Callinectes sapidus | reverse complement strand
AGAGAGAGAGAGAGAGAGAGACATACACACATAAAAAAAATAATTGTGTTTGTGTGCGTATATAGATAAGCCACTGTAATATTCTGGTTCACTGTGTTTGAGTGCGAGTCGTCTTCCGTTTGGTTGGTATTACTATTCCTCGGAGCCCTGTGGAAGGAAACACCTGTATGGGCACACCTCAATACGTGCACGTGTTCCAAATGACCTTCAAGACATGCTAAGACAAACGCACTTCCTCTCTCACGAACTAACGCTGTACACTTATGCTCGTATTCTCAAACAAATCTATGGCTCATCTTCTCTATTTCAAAAGGCTTTATTTGCATTGACACATGTTTTGGAAGGTGTTTTTACCGTTCTATAGGCAGATTTTTATATTATCAACTGGAGGAACTATTGAGAGCCACGCTATTCATCACTGTGACCTTGGAAAATAGTCGGGGTGAGAGAGAGCAAAGCGTTTCTAAATACGGATCCGACTGTCGCCACACGTATACCTCATTTACAATCGGATATATTCACGTCACCAGCACTTACAAAACGTGCAATTCTACAACAGTACATATTTCAAATCTATCCGTTGCTGTTTGCCTAGCCACTATTTCACTACTCACGCAAACTTCATATCTCAAAACTGCATGTAACCGCTTTGCACACACACACACACACACACACACACACACACACACACACGCACACACACACACACACACACACACACACACACACACACACACACACACCTGCCGCCACTCCATACCTGTCATCGCGTCCATCACCTCCATGCTATCGACGGCTAAATCGATGACAAACTCCGAAAAACAGTAATTAGTTTGAGTTCGCAGGCGCCATTTAGGATGATTACGTCATCTATAACACCGGACGTACGCACACCTACACACACACAGACAGACGTGTACTTGCACACACACACACACACACACACACACACACACGCACACACACACACACACACACACACACACACACACACACACACACACATACACACACAACTTACGTACGTATAGTCAGAGAGAGAGAGAGAGAGAGAGACTGAGACTTACCATAATATATGACAAACAACCTTCGCAAATGAGAGAAATTTTGAGGATAATAAATTTTCCGTAATTATAACCTTATCCTAACACACACACACACACACACACACACACACACACACACACACACACACGTCAGTAAAGGGATTTATTTGACGTATGAGATTGCACTTTTATATTTTTTGCTGCCCCTTTTATCTTCTGTTTGTGGAGATTTTTTGCGGTAATTATTTCTAAGGGAAGATTAATCCCTTCAGCCACGTACTGCGACCGGAAGATGAAAAACCGACTTTACAAGGAGGAGAATTACGACTCTTTGTGAGTGTAGTGTGTGGGTGCGTTGTGTGTGCTCGTGCGTGTGTGTGTGTTTGTGTGTTTATAAGAGTGCGTGTGTGCGTGTGTGTGTGTGTGTGTGAGTGTGGGTGGGTGTGGGTGTCTATGTACAGTCATCATTGTAGCTTTTTTTCCCTGTTTTGTTTGATGAATTTAAGGATAATATTGTTTTTTTTTTTTTTTTTTTTTACTGATATTTTTTCCCATGGTAGTTTTATGCAACAGTAAGTCGATAGAAATCCTGTTTATTAGTGATATACATATTCTAGAAACTCTCTCTCTCTCTCTCTCTCTCTCTCTCTCTCTCTCTCTCTCTCTCTCTCTCTCTCTCTCTCTCTCTCTCTCTCTCTCTCTCTCTCTCTCCCGTCTTATAACACCTTACATTTACCACTCACCAACTTTCCTACCACTGGAAGTCTATTTTTTTGCCCCCTACCCCACCACACACCCCCCTCCAACCCCCCCCCAAGCCGGCGTATATAGAAGACTATCTGGTCATCCCTTTGTTTACGTTGATGGGGGTGACTATTTTCTGACGCAGCACCGGACCGAATTTTGACGGGGCGAATATTCTTGAGCTAATTCCCCCCCCTGCCCCCCCCTGTACCGAGTTCGCGGGGTTGCCGAGTTGTCTTGATAGCGGCGGTGATAGCGAGCGTCATTATCGCTAAGGAGTCACGACGCTGGGCTCTGATCTGGGAGCGGGAATTATTTATGCCCCGAACGACCATCCATCTTGAAGCCTCACGAGTCAGGCCAGGACGGGAGGTTCGTCTTGGCCGGACCATCCTACTCTCCTTGATTTTTGCTCTTTCCCCTCCGCCATTCTCTATTCTCTCTCTCTCTCTCTCTCTCTCTCTCTCTCTCTCTCTCTCTCTCTCTCTCTCTCTCTCTCTCTCTAGGTCTGTTCCATATTTTAATATATTACTGTCTTCCTGTGCGTTTTTTTTTTATTTCCCACTCCTTATTCTCCATCATGTGTGTTCTTCCACGTATTTATCTCACATATTTCTTCATAAGTTGTTATCCTTCTCCTCCTCCTCTTCTTTTTTTCTTGTTCTTCTTGTCATATTTGTTACTCACACACACACACACACACACACACACACACACACACGCACACACACACACACACACACACACACACACACACACACACACACACACACACACACACACACACACATTATGTAGTATATATAAGGGAGAATTGAGGGATTATATATTTTCTGAAGTTTCTTTTATCTCTTTGACCTGTGATGACGTAACTGTGACCTGACATTATCTGGAGCGGCGTGATGCGATGTTCTGACCTGGCCATCACCTCCTGGTAATCATCACGAGTAGTAAGAAGTAAAGTTAGATCAATATTGTCAAAAAAATTCCTTTGTTACTTCTTTACTATTGCTTACGTTGCCTTTATTTGTGATCCTGTGCGTTAGTTTTTGTTATCATTATTATTATTATTAGTAGTAGTAGTAGTAGTAGTGTTGTTGTTCCTATACGTGTGCATGTATGTTTGTATGTAGTACGTGCGTATGTATGTATGTATGTATGTATGTGTGTGTATGTATATATATAGTTTTATACACTGTGCTTCCTCCCTAAGGCACCTGCCCCTCCCCTCGGTGATGGCCCATTAAGAGGGGACGAAGTGGGTTACCGTCTGACGAGTATCTTGAGAATTCATGTCCCCCACTTACTCGTCCTCACCTTGCTTTCCCCTTCACTCCATCCCCTCTCCCTTTCCCTTTTATTTTGCAACCCTATTAACCTTACTTTTTTTTTCCTTCAATTTTCCTCTCCTTTTGCCTCTTGTTCTACTCGTCTTCCTCCGTGTCTTGCTCCTCCTCAATCTCATCATCTCACACACACACACACACACACACGTTCTTATTCCTCTTCACACTAACCTCCCATTTTTCCTTTCCTCAACCGCACTTTTTCCTCCCTTCTCACCTCTTCCTACTGTATCTTTCCTCTCCCTCCTAGTCTCCCTGTCCTATGCATGCAGCTGTTCCTCTTGTCTCCTTCACACCCTTCCGTCCTATTCCTCCTTTATTCCCTTCGTCCCCCTGCCTTGCCCCGCCCTTCTGTACCCTTTCCTGGGGCGTGACGCAAATTAGCCCTGAGAGGTTGGAGTCCTTTGAACCCGCCCAGGACCGCCGTCACGAGTTTATGGGCACGGGAGGCTGTGTTTTATAGTGTTTACCTTGGGAACGAGAGAGAGAGAGAGAGAGAGAGAGAGAGAGAGAGAGAGAGAGAGAGAGAGAGAGAGAGAGAGAGAGAGAGAGAGAGAGAGAGGGGGGGGAGGAGGGAGTTAACCATCAATACAGAGTTTCAGTAAGACAAGGAGACAGTCAGGCGAAGAGACGAAATCACACACACACGTACGCATACACACACACACACACACACACACACACACACACACACACACACACACACATCAGTAAACATTCATGACGCCCTGCACTTCGTATATCTATAATACAAAAAAAAAAAAAAAGAGAGAGAGAGACAGCAAGAAAACACAAGCATACGTTACTTCATATCCAAGAAAAGAAAAATAAAACATTATTTATCATCCACGGCAAGACAAACACTTCGTTATTTTCTCTCCCACTTCTTTTTTTTCCCCATGTGTGCGTTATTTCGTAGTTTTCTTCTTTATTAATGAACTCCTCGAGGACGATCTGCCTGCGGGAGGGTTGGTGGCGGGAGGGAGGGAGAGAGAGAGAGAGAGAGGGAGTAGCGAGAGTGAGTGAATAATTTAGCGGCGAGTCTTTTCCAGGGAAATTCCAACACGATATTAAATGAGCAAATATTAGCCCGGCGTGTCAGTCCTCCTCAAGAAATACATCGTGAGATCAAGACGAAGTGAAGTGCGGGGCCGGAGGGAGGGTTAGTGGGCCAGGGAGAGAGAGGGAAGCACACGGCAGAAAAAAAAAAAGAGAGAAAAGAGAGAGGACATGAAAAAGTGACGAACTCAAATACCACAAGTCTTGGAACCCATTTCTTTCCTCTTTTCTTTTTTTAAGTGAGGAAAGAGCTTAAATTTTTTGGAGCGAGATTGATAATACTCATCATCTTGCCTTTCTTGTTCTTCCTTCTTCTATTCCACTGTCTTTATTCCTCCTCCTCCTCCTCCTCCTCCTCCTCTTCCTCCTGCTCTCTTGCTCCTCCTCCTCCTCCTCTTCCTGCTCCTCCCCCTCCTCCTCCTTCTCCTCCTCCTCCAGACAGTAATGCCAAACGAAGGTGAAAGGAAATTGTCTCGTTGGTAATTATAGATTTAATCAATGTGTCTCCCTTTTTTATGTTTAAAGAACTTCCTGCGTTTAGCCATGACGCCAAGCTGACTCGATTGTAATTATTGATGTTGTTGTTGATGTTGTTATTGTTGCTGCTTCATTTAAAGTTGTAGTGGTCGTCCTCATTCCTGTTATTGTTGTTGTCTTTGTTGTTGTTGTTGTTGTTGGTGGTGGTGGTGGTGGTGGTGGTGGTGGTGGTGGTGGTGGTGGTGGTGGTGATGGTGGTGTTTGATGTAGTGTGCTGGTGCAACTGATCTCTTATTATTGAATGTGATTGTATTGTGTTTTATACAACAACTAGTATTGTCATTATTGTTCCTGCTGCTCCTGCTGTTCCTGCTGCTTTAAACTTGTGATTGCACGAAAAGAAGCATTAGTAGTAATAGTCAAATTGATAGCATGAAGATGATGAAGAACAGGAAGAAAGAAGAATAGGGAGAAATACAAATGCCAAAAATAAACCGTAACATTTCCATTAGCTTAACTGGGGTCTCTCAGGATCCACAATTAAGGAAGAAGTAGGAAGGCAAAGCAAAATAAACTGAGAAATAAAGAGAAAAAAGAGAGAGAATGGAAACTTTAGGTACTTGTCTTTTTTTTCCTATGTAGTTTCGTAATAGAATCAGCAGTGTCGCTCTGAGTCATGTTGTGATTCATATTATTAATACCCATGTTATCAGTACTATTAGTGTTGTTGTTGTTACTCTTTTTCTTACCATTCTATCTCTCTCTCCCTCATCTTCATCTCCTCTCAGTATTATTAGTGTTGTTGTTGTTACTCTTTTTCTTACCATTCTATCTCTCTCTCCCTCATCTTCATCTCCTCTCCCTTTCCTACTGTTGCTGCTTCTGTCACTGCAACTAACGGCTACTGTCATGGGTGATGGGTCGAGACGGGAGTCATGGGTAGTGATGGGACCAATTGTGGGTGATGAGAGTGATGGATGTTACCGGTGGGTGACAATGTTAATAGATAGTGAAAGGTGGTGAGTGATTGTAGTGAATGGGTAGTGAGTGGTGATGCTAATGATGGTGATGAATTGTGATGAAGGGTGATAGTGATGGTGGTGGTGGTGGTGGTGGTGAATAATGATGGTGTGGTGATGGGTTGATGGGTGATTATGAGTGATGATGGATAATGATGGGTGGTGATTGCGTGTTGGGTGATGATGAATAGGAATATGCATATGTTGAGGTGGTGCTGTGCAAATCTCGTGACACACACACACACACACACACACACACACACACACACACACACACAGACACACACACACACACACCGTAACACAACACCACACCATACAATAGTAACAGCGGTAGTAACAGTAGTAGTAATAGTAGTAGTAGTAGAAGTAGTAGTAGTAGTAGTAGTAGTAGTAGTAGTAGTAGTAGTAGTAGTAGTAGTAGTAGTAGTAGTAGTAGAAGTGGTATTTATTGTTTTTATTGTTGATATATTAATAGTAATTATAGTTTTTGTATTGTTAGCAGCAACAAAACAGAAGGAACTTTAGTAACAATCGAAGTCAAATTAGCTAAAATATCCTCGGCATCGTGGCGAAGCATGAGTCAAGACCAGTTATTTTTGCAACTTATAATTCATATCCGGCTGTGTTATATGTTTTCCATTTATTTTTCCGTACGTTTATGGCTTTGTTTTCCAGGATATATATATAGTCATAAAAATAAGGAATATTTTTCGAGGTCATTGTCCAGTGACATCCTTATGCAAGCTTTTTTTTTTTCTCCCACAGTATTCTTAACTCTTTATTGCTTCATTATGTGTTTATTTACTAGTTCCAGTTATTACAGCGTTTGAGTTATTTTTGTATAGTTGACTCCTGCATGATTTTTCTGTTAGCCAAGTGTAAATATTTTATAGAATACAAAATGCATATATTTTGTGGGTTTACCTAGCAGTGCACTGACCAAACTTCTACATTCATAGAATCTTGTATTATGTTTATAACCACCTTTTTATCTTTTCTTTTGATTCTCTCCTCCTCTTTATTCGTTATTTTCTTCTCTCCATCTGCTTTAACCTATCTCCCTGTATTTTCTCTCTTTTCTTCCTTCATTCCTTCATCCTCTCCTTTCCCTCCCTCTTCATTTCTTCTTTGTATTTCTTATTTTCTCCTTTTCTTCTTTCACTCATTCCTTTCCTTTCTAGGCTCTTATCCCCTTCCCTTCCTTTTACTCTTCCTCCGTTTTCTTTTCGTTTCTCATTTTCACCATCGCCTTTTGCTTCCTTGCTTTGTTCCTGTCTTCCTTCCTCCCTCTTTAGTTCTTTTTTACTTTTCTTCCTTTTCCCAGACCTTATTCCTTTATTTCCTTCGTTCTTTCTCTTCAAAGTATCTGCATTCGTTACAGAGATTTTTATGGTTTACTGGGGGCAGAAGGCGCAGACGGAGGGAGAGTGAGGATCGAGGGCAAAGGAGGACATAAGGAAGACAAGAGGAGGTGGTGATGATAGTGATGATGGGGATAGAATGGTAGTGATGATGGGCAGAGCATCGGGCACTGTGGTGGTGATAGTAGTGGTGGTGAGGGTACGTAATTTTGGTGGTGGTAGTAGTCATGATAGTGTTTTTCTGTTTAATCATACATGTTCGTGCAACGTTCTATACACCAAACGCCATATTAGGATTACGTCAACCGGGCATTATGTTTGTTTTACGAAGGTAGACTTTGCTTTATCTCTCGTGAATACTGGGCTGTTGAAACCCACTATATATATTTTACTCACACTGTTTGGAAAAGTGCCTCTAAGTCATGTATTCTTAAACACTTTGTACTTTTCATAGGGGCTAATTTCAAAGGGCAAGATAGATGATCAGCTGGGATCGCCTATATTTTTTTTTCCTATCGATAGTACAAAATCGTATAACATCATCGCTAGAATTCTTTTCAAAATCCCAATCACCTCCACTATAGTCTCTTTAAAGCATAATCGTGTTCTAAGCCTTAAGGAATACGAAGCTAAGTATCCCCCCACACATCCAAGTATCGTTTTATGAAGTGGAAGGAGTAATAGAAGCAGGAACGTTCCCTCGAGATATTATTCCAAAGACACAGAGATCATGACGCGAGCAGCGATCAAGAAGCAGTAACACCACCACCGCCGGCTCGTAAGAATGAGAGACGCGGCGGTGGATGAAGGCTGCGGTGGTGGCGGTGTTGTGGGAGATAGAGAAGGAGGAGGGAGAGGTGGAGTGTGGCCATGGGGGTAAGGAAGAGGAGGAGGAGGAAGAGGACGGAGAAGACGGAGGGCAGAACCAACACTGGCCTCACGTCTCGTCTGTAAAATAAGCCGTAAAGATCAATGTAAATCTGCTTTACCTGCGAGGCGGGTATTAGTGGACGCCCTTTTTCTTAACACCTTTGTGAGGGAGGCTGCGTGAGGAATGCCGCCCGACCCTCGCCGAGACTCCCACCCTTCTGCCCGCACTCGGTAAGACGTGAAGTTCCCCGGCGGACATTTCCCGTGGCTTAGGTCCCCGCGCTGCCCTCGCCTCAGATTATTAGCAATTACGGATAAATTTGTACGAGATGCACATGTCTAGTTGATCCGAGATGGCGCAGAAGCTGTAGGTAGAGAGGCAGCGCCCTTAGAGTGACTGTGACTCAGCGGTGATCTGCGGTTTGACGGAACGAGGCGGGACGGAGAGAGAGAGAGAGAGAGAGAGAGAGAGAGAAGAGGAGTTAGTCTTGGAAACTGAGGGCGAGAAGGAGGAGGAACTTAAGAGGCAAGGATACTAACGTGACTCACATCTTGACAGACTGGCTCGTCCCTTAAACTGAGGTAAACATGGTGAGACAGGAACTGGTGATACTCGTGCTGGCGGTGGAGGTGGTGGTGAAGGTGGTGGTGGTGATGTTGGTAAATATCCTCACCTTTTCCTGATGTTGGTGATGCTTGGTAATTTAGGTAATAACGCTGGTGATTGCGTCGACGGGTTTTTGTGAGGTGTTGGAATTTGCATCAGAAAGCCAAGAAGCAGACTGCGTGATTATACGTATTGCGCTAAATTGAAAATGTAACGAATGATCAGCGGCAAAACAGGGACTTGTTGTAAAGGACGAGGGTTTGTGGTTTTGGCTCCGGCGCTGAGCAGGAAAACTTGCGCAATTGTTGATGATTAAAAGAACATCCGGCCGATCGTATTAAAAACAACTTGTGAACTTTCAAGAACATGATAGACAAAGGACAAATTATATACTAATGTCATTTTGAAATATGTCTAGGTTTTATTTTTCTCTAGAATAGTAGTAGTAGTAGTAGTAGTAGTAGTAGTAGTAGTAGTAGTAGTAGTAGTAGCAGTAGCAGTAGCAGTAGTAGTAGTAGTAGTAGTAGTAGTAGTAGTTGTTGTTGTTGTTGTTGTTCTTGTTGTTGTTGTTGTTGTTGTTGTTGTTGTTGTTGTTATAGGAGGAGGAGGAGATAATGATGATTGTGGTAGTGGTGAAGGAGGGAAAAGAAGAAGAAGAATTGTGATATTAACAGTAGAGATAATCAGAAAATTCAGTAGCAGAAGCAGAAGGTAATAAAAAAAACCTATATGTGATAATCAATATAATCACCGTAGAAGAAGAAGGAGGAGGAAGAGGGAGGAGGAATTAAATAAAAGTAGCAGTAGCAACAGTAGCAGTACCAATAATGGAAATGGCAGTAGTAATATAATGATAGTAGCAGAGACTTAAACCTTATACTTCGAGAAAAGGAAAGAGGAACCAGACGCAAATATCATCAGCACTTCAAACAGAGCATTAAAGAGGGCGGGAAGCGGGAGTTTTCTATTTTATGAGCTGACGAGTGGCCAGGAAAAAATAATCGCCCACGTTTTTGAGAAGAGGCCTAAGCGAGGTGATGGAGGCTTGGGAGGGGAGGGGGGAGGAGTGTGAGCAGAAGAATGGGTGACAGAGAGGGAGGAAGGAAGAAGGGGAGGAAAGGGAAGAACATTGCAGTAATATTATCTCCTTCATTCCTCTACTTCCCCCCTTCCCTTCCCTTCCCCCTGCCCTCCCTTCCTCTCGAGATTATTGTGCTCAGCCTTTCAAAAAAATAGTCCGTAGTGGAATGCGGTGGATAATTTTAGTCTCTCTCTCTCTCTCTCTCTCTCTCTCTCTCTCTCTCTCTCTCTCTCTCTCTCTCTCTCTCTCTCGTAGCAAAAGGAAGATTAAACGTAAAAAGGCGGCAAAATATGGAAAAAAAGAGAGCAAGGAGGCAGCTGTTATCCTCTCCAGGTCTCCCTTCGTCAGCCACGCCGTCAGGAAGGAATGACTCGCGGCTACGACCTTCTCTCCTCTCATTCACGGCCATACATTAGTTTTTTTTCAATAAATAACGGGGCGAGTCATCCCTGGAATGAATGAATCACTCGGGCGGCGCCAAAAAGATTAAGCATTTTTGCATAATTCGACCGTTGCGGCGGCTCAGGCGAGTGATGTATGGGAGCGGAGACCAACCCGGATTTATGTCTTCTGATCTTCACAATGATATATTTATGGCACGCCTCGCCTTCCTAACTCCCCCCCCCCCCACCCATCTAACTCGTCCTCCTCTTCTCCTCTCTCTTCTCCCTTCGTCTCCCCTTTCCCTCCCTTCCTCCCTATGTAAGTGTCTCTCTCTCTCTCTCTCTCTCTCTCTCTCTCTCTCTCTCTCTCTCTCTCTCTCTCTCTCTCTCTCTCTCTCTCTCTCTCTCTCTCGGTATGGGCAGTGATGGATTGACTGATTAACTGAACTGTACTTTTGTTTTCTTTTTTGTTTTCTAGACTGATTAGTGTTTATGGCCGTGGACTTCTCCCTTTCACGGCGCTAATTATGGTGCTTTTTTGCTGTTTTATTTTATATTTATGTGTTCATTTTATTTGGCTTTTTATCTTTGGAGGATTTGTTTATTCATTCATTCATTTTCCCTTGATTCTTTGATTTGTTTATTTTCTGTATTTGTTATTTCATTGTCTTATTTGTTACATCATTATTTCATTTCACTTTTCCTTTCCGTGTGTGTGTGTGTGTGTGTGTGTGTGTGTGTGTGTGTCGTTCGCCATAGACTAGTGTTGCGCAATCAGTTCTCTCCATGAGCATCTCAGTAGCGGATTATAATTATCAAGCGGCTTTTCTCCCCCTCCACTTTAGATAAACACGTGAGGAAACGTCGTCTCTCATTCGTCCCTTGTGAGAAAGTATTTTAAGTAATGCTATTTTTTTTCCTTCTTCTTTTTTTGATATGTCTAAATTCTTCACTAAGAGGATAGTTTAATAATCCGAGCTTCAGTTACCCGGAGGTGTGACGTGCTGGTGAATAATGTTGAAGAAAGAACCACATATCATCTAACACCACATCATACAACATTCATCACCACATCACACCATTAAACCACATACTACCTTTCCATCAATCTTATCTGTCAAACTTCACATCACAACACTCATCACTACATCACACTATTAAGCCACATACTACCTTTCCATCAACCTTATCAGTCAAACTTCACATCACAACACTCATCACCACATCACACTATTAAGCCACATACTTCCTTTCCATCAACCTTATCAGTCAAACTTCACATCACAACACTCATCACTACATCACACCATTAAACCACATACTACCTTTCCATCAACCTTATCAGTCAAACTTCACATCACAACACTCATCACTACATCACACCATCAGGCCACATACCTCACCACTCGTACTTTATGCTACAACTCCACACCACTTTACATGCTACGTTACCCTCACAGTACCACTCCACTTCAACGCAGCAATCCACCATCCATACAAACACTACTGTACCAATGATGCACTTGTTAATTCCCTGCCACATATACACAACACTGCCAGCTACACGCACATCTCACTGATTACTTTCAATACCGGACCAGTTGTACCCAAAATCCCACAACTGCTAAATACCGGACCGCCGTGGTACAGTGGAAGGAAGTTCGTGTTTTGGGGGGCCGATGTGTCTCCAAGCGCACGGGTTCGAATTCTGTGTACAGTCCGAGGATGGGTGAGGCTTCCACTCGGGGCAACGGTTCCTAAACGGGTGGACTTTCAGATAGGAGGTCTTCATTAGGTGGTCTCCTTTAGCCCATAAATTTTCGTAAAAAATCCATATTGTATAAATAGAAAATAATGCAATCCATCACGTATACTCAACAACAACAACAACAGAACTAAATCCAGCGGTTCATAACACTAGTACAATAGCAAGTGTATCCGGTGCATGGTGACTGGCTGACGCAGTTATGAATGTCATTGTTACCTACTAATCGCTGGCTGGCGTTGTGAGGAAATGGTCGAGTATGTGACAGGGCGGACAGGCTGGCGGAAAGAGTGACAAGTCTGCGGAATGAGTGACGGTGTGGTTAACGCCGACAGATCCCTTGACCCATTCATTGGCGGATGTGAGTCTGAAAAATCAACACGGAAGGAATATTTTCATATCAGTTATATTTAGCGTTGCAGATAAAGAAAGGAAAAATTTGATGGTGTATTCATAGAACTTAAACAAATGAATGATAATTGTAGCGATAAACACACAATGAATATGTCCAAAAATAAGTTAAGGACTGGTATAAAATTATCCTCATGTGACTTATTATCTCGCGTCTGTGTGCATGCATATGTAAAGCCACGTTAGCAGAAGCAGTCAACTCAAACTTGTTGCAGAATAACCTCTTCATTTTATTTTTCCTTCCCCCGCCGAGTCGCTGCGTGTGTGTACAAAACAAGCAAGTGGTGGAGGTGTGGTGCTCTCACTGGGAGCCCGCAATAAGCTGTGCGCTCCTCTGTATCTTTGCTATCACACTTTCTGATCTCCCTCCCTACCTGTCCCTGCTGAGAAGAAGCCAAGATGGTAAAGTCAACCAGGAAATGCAGTTGTAAATGTGGAGTTTAATAATATGTAGAAATCACCATCAAGATAAAAGAAAAACATTCATAGATCTAACGATTAACTACAACAAGTCTCAGTAGAGTCTCGCCAGTATTTTGTTGCTCGTTTTTTTTCTGGTCTTGCATATCATCTGTCACTAAGATTGATGCATCCTCGTTCAATCCATCAATAGCTGAATGAAAGTGTGACAGTAATGACAAACTCAGTCATCAGACAACCAGAGATGAGTTGTTCTGCGCTAATAATGAACGACAGATAAATATGAATGGCCATGTGGTCATCACACGCTTGTCACATTGACCTGAGAGCTTGAACACATGGTGGTGGCGAAGCTCGAAGCACTTGAGTGGAGTTTTGGCATGACTGTCCGTGTGTGTGAGAGAGAGAGAGAGAGAGAGAGAGAGAGAGAGAGAGAGAGAGAGAGAGAGAGAGAGAGAGAGA
>CM035196.1:9388982-9402184 GCA_020233015.1 Callinectes sapidus | reverse complement strand
TCTCTCTCTCTCTCTCTCTCTCTCTCTCTCTCTCTCTCTCTCTCTCTCTCTCTCTCTCTCTCTCTCTCTCTCTCTCCTCACTTGTTCAAAATAGAAACCAATTCCTCCTAATTTTGATTCTCAGCTTTTTTTTTTCTTTTTTTCCTTCGGTGTTGTTTTCTTGTTGGCTCGCCGCTCCTCACCTGTTACCGTTGTTGTTGTTTTTGTTGTTGTTGTTGTTGCTGCTGTTGTTGTTGATGTTGTTGTTGTTGTTATTGTTGTTGTTGTTGTTGTTGTTGTTGTTGTTGTTGTTGTTGTTGTTGTTGTTGTTGCTACTGACATTGTTGTTGTTCTTGATTCCGTATCAGTAAAGTAAAAGTGAAATGCTGAGAGAGGAAGGAGTGAAAGGGATTTAGGGAGAGGAGGAGGAGGGGAGGAAAGGCGGAAAAAGACGTAAATGAGTGGAAAAATGTTCAACAGAGAGAGAGAGAGAGAGAGAGAGAGAGAGAGAGAGAGAGAGAGAGAGAGAGAGAGAGAGGCGGGTTATCACATCTCTGACCTTGCCCCCCCTCTAGTCTGACGTCCGAATAAGGTCAAAATAATGCATTTCTTAACGAATCGAATCAGTAATGAGCGAACGAGGCTTCATGAATTTTGACCGGAGCTTAATGGGTATCAATTTGGCGATTGTTGGTTCGTGATTAGCTCACCGGGAAGTAGTTAACCATCATTAGGACCCCTCGTAACTTTTAGAGCGAGCCAGTAACTCCGCTCGATTTATCAGGGAACCAGGCATATCCAGAACTCATCCTTCGCTTCACTACAGCTACGGTTTGTCTAATATCCTCACAGAAAAGGATGAGGAATACTAGCTGGGAGAATGGAAGGATTTAGAGAGGAGGAAAAGGAAGAGGAGGAAGAAGAAGAGGAGGTGGTGAAGGATGGTGAAGGGAGGAGAGGATAAAGGATAGTAATAGGAGAGAAAATAAAAGCGTTACTGGAGTGTTTGAGAAATAGGATTAGGAAAGTAAAGTGTAGAGAGAGAAAACGAGAAACGGTTAGAGAAGAAAAAAAGGGTCAAGAGACTAAATAACATAAAGAATTAAATAGAAGAAAGAGAAGTTGAAAATGTGAAAAAAAAGTGTGAGGAAAAGGATAAAGGAAAGAGAAATATACAATAAAGTATAAAGGTTTACAAGGTGTAGAAAAATAGTAAATGAGAGAAAGAGAAAAGAATGAAGCTGAGAAACAGAAAGAGGAATAAGAGGGCACATGAGAGAGAGAGAGAGAGAGAGAGAGAGAGAGAGAGAGAGAGAGAGAGAGAGAGAGAGAGAGAGAGAGAGAGAGAGTAACACGAAGAGAAGGATAAGAAACAGGAAGATGACACAGTAGTAAACTGAGAGGTGTAGTTACACCCTACATGGCTGTGGTGGTGTTTACTCTGCGGTTGTAGTGTTTAGAGGTGCTGGGGTGGTGGTGGTGGTGGTGGTAGTGGTGTTGATGGTGGTGGTGGTGATGATGGTGGTGGTCTCGTTCTCCATGTGGCAGGTGAACCGGTTTTAAATAAATTTCCCGAGTGTATCATTATTCATCTATAAATGTATTCTTCCACGTTGCAATTTCCTTCCTAATGTTTTGCATGTATTTTGTCGTTAAATAAACTCAAAGCTCACGAGTACATCACTGTGTGTGTGTGTGTGTGTGTGTGTGTGTGTGTGTGTGTGTGTCTGTGTGTCTGTGTGTTTTATTATGAATATGATTTCTTGTTGTACTGTACATTTATAGTTGGCGGGTGAAGAGAGAAGAGACTCGGACAGACCTGTCATTTCGCGTTGTTAAGTTGATCTATTCTCGTTCTACCACGGAAGCACTCACGTCCGCTCTCCTTTCCCGTGTCAGAAGGATCGCCGAACTCCCGGTGCTTGTGTAACACCCACGCAGCTGGTGTCTGTGGTGTATTTGTGTTACTCCTCTTAACCTGCATAGTGTTGCCATTATACCATCACCAACAACAACAGCACCAGTAACTACATCAACAAAAACAATAACAACAATAACAGCAAAAGCAACAAAAACAACAATAACAGCAACAACAGCCACATAATGAAGTCATAATGTCACTTTCCCTATGACCCGACCATTCTTGCATTTTCTTCGCCAATTTGGGTGTCGTGTTTTTCAAATATTCTGTAACGCTGCGCCGATCAACGACTCCGCCAAGTGCTTTATAGGTCAGTGGACTCCTGGTGCGCCTTGCAAAGAATAGACGACTTCCTGTCAAATTACATGAAGCTGCGCTGCTCACCTTATCCTCGTACCAACACTCGCACTCTATATGTGTGTGAGAGAGAGAGAGAGAGAGAGAGAGAGAGAGAGAGAGAGAGAGAGAGAGAGAGAGAGAGAGAGAGAGAGAGAGAGAGAGAGAGAGGCAGGTAAGGGACCTCATATAACCAGAGTTTGGGTATGCTGGAATCAAGTCCTATGAAACATGTCTAGTTTTTCGTGATGATGTCGCAGTTTTTCCCACCACACTGGTTGCCTTTTGGGATTTTTAACTTGGCACGCTTCTTTCCCTGACCTGTCGTAAGGCTTCCTCCACGCTCTGTGTGGTTGGTCATGAGATAAGAAGAAAAATAAATTGCTTCTGAAGACTATGATGATAACAGATTTATTTGACATAACTGAAGTAATTCGGAGATACGAATTAATGCCAAAATGATGTAGCAGGTTTTGAAATTGAAAGAGGACTAGAATAGTCAATATAAAAAAGCGATAAAAAACATTTTATCGCTAAAACTGAAAAGACGGGTCTATAAATATGGATGCAACCTTCTCTTTAACTGATCAAGTAATAAAAAAAAATAGTCTTAATTTAGGAAAATGTAAGTAAATGGCAGGAAGGATATGACTCGCAGTATTTTTCTTTTTTATATAGCAGGGTTTTTTCTGGTGTCTGTATGAGTGAGTGAGTGAGTGAGTGTGTGTGTGTGTGTGTGTGTGTGTGTGTGTGTGTGTGTGTGTGTGTGTGTGTGTGTGTTACGTAATCGAAACATTCTTTTTCCTTTTATTCTTCATTAGGGTTTACCTTTTATTCTTTTACCAATTATCATCACACCTGTTGCCTCTTACAAGAACACACACACACACACACACACACACACACACACACACACACACACACACACATCTTGTTCATCCACAATTTTCTTCACCTACCAAAGAAGGAAATTGAATTCTTCGTATTATCTACTAAAATCTAAGTAGCAAAAAGCGTATTATTACATGTGTATATTTTTAGTGAATATCTTTAACTTTTGTCTTGCCACATGACGGTGCGCAAAATCTGCCTTGGGAACTTTTAAAACTGTAAAAATGCACTCAAATAGAAAAATGAGGGATAGTTAAATATAGGTTGAAAATTTTCTCCCATTGAGTATATTTGAGGCAAGACAGAAGAAGATTAGGAGACAGTGTGTGTGTGTGTGGGGCAGGTCGGGTAAGACATTGAAAGAATAAACATACGAGAAGCGATCGTGTAGTGCCGCAAATAAAGTGGAAGAGACTTGTTAGCCGTGCAAAAGTGTACAGATATTAAGAACTGGAGGAAATGAAGGTGTGATGAGGATGATGGATAGGATGGTTTCAAGGGACACATCTCCCAATTATTTACTCATCCATCTAAAGTAAAAGTTCAGATATCGGTATATCTTTTCATTTAATTTTTTTTTCTTGGGTGATTTTTACAAATGCTAGCAAGTTGTGAGGATTTTTTTTTAGTCAAGATCTCCTTCGTTTATGTTATTGGTATATGGTATGGACGAGTCAGTAGCGAGTGAACGACCATCTCGCCACATTTGCTCGACAGGTGGGAGGTGAAGGGAGTTAGTTCCGTCACAATTTTAAATAAAGTTTATGTTATTGGTATATGGTATGGACGAGTCAGTAGCGAGTGAACGACCATCTCGCCACATTTGCTCGACAGGTGGGAGGTGAAGGGAGTTAGTTCCGTCACAATTTTAAATAAAGTTTTTACACCTTCGCAATAAAAAGTAAATATATCGTCATTTATGTCGTATTTAGGGTAAGGAGCTAAAATTTTACTCACTTAATGTCACTCACCAAAAGAGCGAAGGAATACGTAAACTTGCCATGAAGTTGGCATGGAGAGAAGTGTTTCCGGCAATGTTACTATTGGAGTGCGTTTCGTCTTGGAGAAAAGTTTCTGTGACATGCTTTGAAGTTTTTTGTATGTTAATGTTCTGTAATTTCGCTACATACTGGTGACATGAACGAGAGTACACGTATAATCATCACCTAAAATATTGCCCCTAATCTTGGTGTTCTTAGGAAAACTTGCCTTGTTTAAAAGATGAGTCGATTCTAGCCGGAAATGAGAAAAAAAGACGGGAAAAAATACTAAGAGAAACTCGGGGCTTAAAAAAAGCTGAGAAGGGAAGATGGAAAACTGGAAAACATTTCTTGAGAGAGAGAGAGAGAGAGAGAGAGAGAGAGAGAGAGAGAGAGAGAGAGAGAGAGAGAGAGAGAGAGAGAGAGAGAGAGAGAGAGAGAGAATCATATACACAGCTAAGTAAGTCATACCTAACCAACGAAGATTTGTCATGACAGAAGCACTTTTTATAACTCCCTCCTCTGCCCTCCCTCACCAGCCACTCATTAAGCCCTAAACCAGTCACTACGAGGAGAAACAAATAAGCGACGTTAGTACCTAGGCTGGACGTTAACTTTGCATTGGTGTCTTTCCCACCTTCAGTCTTGAGTGTTTTGCTTTGAGGAGACTGTCTGAGATACAAAGAGAAACAAAAACTAAGAAAAGAAGTAGTGTGGTTTCTCAAGAGGCAGCTGTCGGTGAGTCCTTTTTTTTTCAGTTGCATGCATGAGTGGTCTGAGGATGTTAAAATAGAAACGAAACTGCTGTATTTTTTGTTACACATACATAAACGCTTAAGACTTGAGAAACAAACACCGGTACGTGAGAGAGAGAAAGAGAGAGAGAGAGAGAAGAGAAGAGAAGAAAGAGGTTAATTTGTTCGTGTTCATGTCTAACCAAGAAATGCATCATGACGGCTGGGTTTTTTCTTTTTGGAGTGGAAGGACCGATTGGTATCATTAGTGAGAGAGGCGAGCATCTTTATCAAGTGCAGCGCTGACCCTCCTGTGTTGACCGTGATTCCTTGCAGCTTGTGGGCACGGGTCAAACCGGATCAGGTGGTAGAGGGTCACGACGCGTTAGTTAAGGAAGAGGAATTAGAGGAGGAGCAGGATGAGAAAGAGGATAAGTTTGATTCGAAGGCAAAAAATATATATGAATTAGATCAGTTGCCAGGAGAAATACTGCAGGAACGACAAGTCTCCTTTGTAGTACGGACGTGAAATAATATGGAAGAAAAGGAATAGAATTGAAGAAGTAGAAAAAGAAGTTAAATACATAGATGAAGTGAAAGAAAAAGAGGAAGAAAAAGGAAAAAAGTAGAGCTATAAATGTTATTTGAAGTGTTTTAAAGTTTCAAGACACTTATCTATTTTTTTTATTTCCCTTTGGGCAACGTATATACGAGCCACTCCATCACTAGCCAGATGAGACGTGTGTGGAATTAACTCGATTGTGGATTTCCGTGTTATCTGCAACCACTTCAAGAATAGCTCGATATTGGAGATTAAATGCACCTCAGTTTGATACAGCTGGCTCACCACTTTAATACTTAAATTTATAAATTGCATTTCCAAATCTTTAGAAAAATATAGTGAATGGTTCGATAATATAATAAAATATCAAATATTTCTTTCGTGGTAAATTACGAACTGTGAATCGTGATGTGCTTATTTCCGTTCTTAAACTTTTAGACACGCCATGGAATGCACAGGTAACGCAGAATTGAATATCTAATACTACTGTCGTCAGGTACGGAAGTAAACAGCTTTTCTATTCTCTACAACTCGTAAAGAGTTTCTTCAAATCATTATTATCCACGACCTTTGCAGTGGTTTTCTTGATCATGATAACTCGCGATCATCTTCAACATGAATTAACATAACAGGCGTTTTTCTATACGACATAAACTAACGTAATAAACTGTACACAAGTAACCGTCCTCTGTGCAGTCCCGCAGTCCCTGATGTGACCTAAGTGATGCCTCATTATCCTGTCCTGGCGCTGATGACAGACTCCATCTTACCTCTCCATACTCATATTTGGCGTCCTTGGCTCATAACTGCGGTAAAAGGAAAATCCGAGCTTAGACAGCAGATATTCAACTTGTATAGTCAGGATAGTGAATAATGAAGACTGTATGAGTAAAAATGATCACCTATTTGATAATGCGAGATATTTTTTCCATTGCCTCCTAAGTGTGCATGTATAATCTGGGGACTGCTTCATAATCAGCACTGCCCAAACAAACACCACCATTCACACCAGCGTCCTTGCTAGTGAGTAAAGACTGTAAGAATAGGAAGACTCAAGGGTGATGGGGAACGAGGGAGAGCAGACAGTTAAGGGAAATAAGAGCAGAAGAAAGAAGGGGAAGAGAAAAATGAGCAGGGAGGAGGGAGAGGAGCGCAACCTTCTTATTTTTAGCCTTAGCTTCAATTACTGCAGGAGCTCAGGGTCCATTTCGCGCCGGGCAGGTAATTATCCACTAAAACGCTACCTCAGGAGTCAGGGCTGCGTCGGAGCTGCATATGTTTATCACATAATTTGTATCATTAGGCTGCTAATCCCTCGCTGCAAGATTGGTCATTGCGGCGGCCCCTGTCGCGGCTCTACTTACAACTTCCTGCATCTCGGGATAATCGTGCTTCCGTCATTATTCTTGGTGGTGTTTTTGTGGCCGCAAGACTGTGGGTGAGAAGAGGAGGTCCCACGAGTCGCCAGGAACTTCCTCTACGATAATTTTACGCGAATTTTTCCTTATTTAAAGACTCGCCTCGGCCTCCTCCTGCCCGCACCGGCGTGAGAACTCGCCTGCAGTCACTGAGGGAGAACATCCTTTACTATTGATTTATAGTTAGTGCAATTCGCTTCCCTTTCAAACGTTCCACCATCCTTCCTAGCGCCGTGTGGGAGGACCTGAGTGAGTGACTTTGAGATGTTCCTTCGTTACCTTCAAACATTCTTCCCAAGGGCATGACTCCTTCGCCTTCGCACGACCGGCGTTTTGTACGACCATCTGAGTGGATTCCGCGGTGGCTGACAGGCACGCATCAGACCACCACCACCACCACCATCACCACCACCACCACCACCACCGTCCCTGGATTTTCACAACTTTATCATTTCTTCAACCACTGCCGAAGTAAATAACAATCCCTTTATCAGCATTTTTTTCCTAAGCTTCCTTGAATTATACGTTCATGTCATACACCAGCATTTTGAGCTAAAATACCATCCTCTTCTCCTCCTCCTCCTCCTCCTCCTCCTCCTCCTCCTCCTCCTCCTCCTCCTCCACCTCCTCCTCCTCCTCCTCCTCGTCCTCTTCCTCCTCCTCCTCTTGCCGCCACTCCCTGACCCAACAGCCGTCACCAGCAAGGAGGCGTGAGCAGCAGGTCTGACGGAAGACCATTTTGCGGTCATTTAAGCCTATTTCGCGCGACGCCGTAATTGCCGTGTGCTGATCCCTTGGTCGCGCCCTTCTCCTGACTTAATTCCCTTTCGTTGCTACCTGGACTGGAGGAGGAGGAGGAGGAGGAGGAGGAGGAAGAGGAGAAGGAGGAGGAGGAAGAGGAAGAGGAGAAGGAAGAGGAGGAGGAGGAGGAGGAGGAGGAGGAGGAGGATATATTGGAAGGTCAAAGGAGGACTCAAGCAACACACACCAGCAGGGTCAGGAAAGAGTTGGTTTAATGGAGATATAATAGAAAAGATGTAGTGTATAAAAACATTAGAGAAAATAATGTGTTATAAAATATATTTTTGTCGAAATGTATAGCTTACTTGATACTGTGTTATTTATGAATGTAGTCCTGTACTGGAAACTCATTATTTTTTTAAGCAGACTATAACTGATTAAGATATGAGGCGTGGAATTTTCAAAGAACTTAAGTAATTTAACATTCTTTATTTCACTTTAGTTAATCAACTTTACAACAAGTTACTCAGAGATATGCTGGAATGGTGAATAAATAAATTCAAAACCATTTCACTCGTGTAACCAGTATAACAAGGAACAAATTTCGTATCTCACTCCTCTAATGAATGTAGTAAAATGAGAGTTGACTCAATATGTCATGTCAGTGATTTGAAGACAAGACCAAAGAAAGGGATAAAAAAAATCAGAAGAGTGCAAAAGGGTAGTTGACGCACGGACTGCAGCTCCTCATGGAAATTATATTGCTTCCATTGACATACAGGATTGCCTCCCCCCATAACCTAACCTAACCTAACCTTAGCACGCGACACACACACACACACACACACACACACACTCTCTCTCTCTCTCTCTCTCTCTCTCTCTCTCTCTCTCTCTCTCTCTCTCTCTCTCTCTCTCTCTCTCTCTCTCTCTCTCTCTCTCTTATAAACTATGAACCTATGTAGCTGTCCTTGTTTCTACTTATATGTTTCATTTACTGATATTTATATGCATAAGATTATATTTGTCTCGCTGAGGAAAAATAATCTAAAAAAACAGATACTTGAGAATTTGTCACTTAGCGAAATGCATTTTTTTTTTCGGTAACTGCTGTGTAGAGTATGTTAACCAATGACCTTTCCGTAAGTGTTAAAAAGAAAAAAATACTTTCACTATCACCGTCTATTACATTACCGTTGGATAGACCTCTGTCACCAGTCACCGTCCTGCTCAGAGGTTCACCTGATGAACAGTTCTGTGTCTACTTAATCATTTTCGTTCTTGGATGATACTAGCAATCTTATTTTTCTTCATTAAAGGTCAAGTCTTTTTCGATTTATTGTTAAGGTAATATGTTCTGAAGTTTCTGCCCTTTGGTGAACAATGAAATGTTCCCAAAATTTTTCTCGATTTGAGATGAAGGATTGTCCAATTGCGTCTGAACAAAAAATGAGAGAATAAAGTGGCTTGCCTTTAAGTCCACAGGTGTCCATATGACTTGTGGGAGTAATTAGAGAAGTGGACAATAGCTTTTGATTTAAGGAAGTGTTGGCCATTGATTATGAACCAAAGGTTGTTACCATCTTCCCACCATCCACCATACCCTCTACCGCTACTATCATTACTGGGTGTTAAATTAACTTCCTGCTTGACTCCTGCCAACAACTAACAATATCACTGTCATCACCAATAAAGAAATACTATCATTACCACCATCATAAATGCCACCATCATGATCCTCACAACAACAGCAACAACAACAGCAACAACAACAACAACAACAGTAGCAGTCTCAACAACAACAGCGAGACAGCCACCACCATATCCGCCACCACCACCACCGTCACCACCACATCCAGGTAGCCGGGAACCAGTCGCGGGCAATTGGGCAAAGTTCCCTCTCAGGTGAAACAGCAGATGGTTCCCGAAGCGCGTGGCAGATCACTTGGTCCTTTCGGCCACCACCACCACCACCACCACCCAATCATCACCTAGCTGCCACCACCATCATAACACCTTCATCCTTCCTTCCCACATTAACCCTTACACTCCCATATCCATAATCACCATCATCATCATCACCACCTTTATCATGTACTAGAAGTGTATAATCATCATCGCTAACACTATCGCACCAGCCCCGCCAGCACCACTACATGCGCTGTCGTACTAACAAGAAATCCCAAGAAATCAGAAAGTGTTGAATTGTGACTAGAAATTAATTTTGGTACCTGTTTAATATATTATGTTACATTTTATTTTTCGAACGACGAATCGGACAGATGAATTATGCACACGTGTGACGAAATATTCTGCAAAACTGCATGGAACCTTTATGGCGTTCAGAGCAAAAAGAGTACATTCTGGGTGGTGAATTGGAGCAGAAGACGAAGAAAACGAGTTGACGTGTACTGGTGCGAGGTTTATGACGGCCTGGCGGGAACAAAAAGATGAACACGCACTAACATGAAAATACGCGAGTATAACAAGTGTAGCCTCACGGCCTGCAAGGACTGGTTACTGCGTCTTTTCGCTAATACTGCACCTGCAAGTGAATAAGAATAACACTGGAAAAACTTAATTGAAGCAAGAGAAGAGTGCCTCAGAGAACGCCACCAGACCATAACGATTCTCCAACAAAGGAAATAGCACGACGCCTCCCAGGGAGAATTTTGGGACGCTTCTCTTCTCCTTTTAAGTCACGCCACATTGCGTGGCAATGCAGAAGCTGCTCCAGGACTGCCATTTGACACATCTGCGACTGTAAAGGACCGCCTCAGGACCCCAACACTCGACAGACTTAAGCAGAAGCACCGAGCATCTGCTGCCACCACCCTTGGCCGCCCACTTGCCCGCCCTAATAAGATGACCTTGTACTGCGCTCCTCTATCCCTCTACTCCCCTGCTGTCCTTCCTACCGCACCTCTCTTTAACAACCACGCATCCCATAACTACTGGTGCCCATCCTATCATTTCTCATTCCTGTCTCCCTCCCTTCACCTGCGCGGCCTACTCCTGTCCCACCTGTCCTCACCGGCGAGGTAAGTGGGATACCGGGAGGGACCACATGCCCTGGTACCTGGCTGTGGTCAGCTGTGAAATATGGCCAGTTTTTCTACCATAGAGAATGGCTTAATCATAATAACTGTAATAATGAAAAGAATTACAATGATAACAATAATGATGATAAAACAAGGATAATACCGGTAATTATTTGCGTGCTTATAACCATTACAGGTAGGGAAGTAAATGAACGTTACTCTAAGCTGTTCCCTTCCACCTCTCCCTCCCTCCCACTCTCACTTCATGCCTCTCCATCACCAGCCCTCCGCGCCTCCCTCCGAGCACCCCTGCCTACCGTATCCAATCTTTCCTTCTCCGATCACCTCCTTCCTTTCACCCCCCTCCGCCTCACAAGGCCTCCCGCGGCTCGTACACCCTACCAGCCGCGCACCCAAGGCCCGTCAACACACCTGGCGATTTCAACGGAGCCACAACAAGCGGGCCAGACCCTCCCTTGCCGCCCGGACGTGAAAAGCGACATAATGGAGACTCATTTTCCCCCCATAAGAGTGTCTCCGCTGGACTAATGAGGCCAATTAGCTAAATTAACGCCAATTAAGGGCGGAATTACGGAGGGGAAGGGGAGGGAGTAGGGTCGGCTGTGGCGAGTGGGAAGGTCGTCCAGGGAACAGAATCACTCTCTACGCCAGGTGGATTCAAAGCAATAAACAGGTGTATGGACAGGTGTTCTTTCTCTTTGTCGCTTCTCTTGCTTCGATATTATTCTTTTCTTCATATTTTGTTCTCTTCCTTCGGTTATCATTACATTTTTCTCTTCATATTTATTTGTACCTGATTATAATAACTTTTCATATTTAACTTTTTCCTTCTTTTTTTTCTTTTCTTTTTTTTACAAATTTTATCAAGAAAATTTTGCTTATGCTTGAATGCATTTTTCATATTGCGTGTGTTTTTTTTCCAACAAATTAGATCAGCTAACGAGAGAGAGAGAGAGAGAGAGAGAGAGAGAGAGAGAGAGAGAGAGAGAGAGAGAGAGAGAGAGAGAGAGAGAGAGAGAGAGAGAGAGAGAGAGAGAGAGAGAGAGAGAGTACAAAAACTCAATAGTGATAAATCTACTTACAAACAAGTTTTCAGGTGATAGTACAACTTTTTAAAACCACACAAATCACAGAGGCGTTGGTGGTTTCACAAATTGGAGACTTGACGCCACTTTTATGCATATTTTGAGCGCTGATGGAATGAAAGAAGGAGAGACGAAGATAAGGGAAGAATATGAAGAAGAGGTGAAGATTATTAGTACGTGGCTAGAGAGAGAGAGACGGGGTGGGGGGGGAAGGGAGAGAGAGAGAGAGAGCCAGCCAGCCAGCCAGCCATGTGAGAAAGCGAATGAAGTACAGTGTTGAAGATGGCAGGTGGAATGAAGCTGAGCCAGAACTCTTAACGCCAGTATGCAAATGTTGGGCAAGACCGGTCGCCTTCTTACCGACTCCTGTATTCTGACCCTGACTGGAAGTGATGAGAACATGAGATAAAGGGAAGCTGGAAGACATAATTTGGCCTACACGTGGCAGTCCCTGTGTAAAACATACTTATCTATCTCCACTTTTCATTCGTGTCCATAAATTTATCGCGTCGTTTAAAAGCTCTTTATTGACTTGCCGCGTCTTTCTCTACACGCTTTCTTCTTTCATCTTGACTATTTTTCGAAAGCCAAGGAAGTGATTAGTCAAGATGTTTTATGTTCGTCTAGTTTGGGAAAAGATTGTTAAACTTTGCCGAGTGCTAAAACGTTCTTGAAAGATTCCAAAGTTTTATTGACGTAGAGCTTGCGGGAAATTAATTATTCATAAGGCGCTAGAAGGTTTACCAATACTATTTCCAGGTGCTTTACACATCCACTGCTATTTGGTCTATTTAATCACAAATCACTCTGAGACTTTCTTTTTCGGTGTTCAGCCACCGTCTCTAAAAATTATACTAAAAACTAGATAGAAACTGCAAAATCTATTCCTCCCTGCATTTTCTTTTCTCTTGAACACATTGCTATAGATTCTGTACATTGCTTTTACTATTGTGAATTATTATATTTCGAAGTAAAAGAATTGAGATCTCTGAAAAATTCTCATTCATGGAAAGATATAGAAAGTAACAGCAAAAATTTATTCCCTTTCTTATTTTCTTGTACTATTTTCTATAAATTCTGTACATTGCTTTTAAAGTTGAGTTATTTTATTTCTCAGTAAAAGAAATAGTGGTAATAGGAAGTGAAATCTACGAAAAATTATCATTCTTGGAAAATCACAAGTATCTGGAAACTTTTCAACGCACGAGAGGGTCTCAATATACATACGTTCTACTATATCAAGGGTTGTGGGATGGTGTACATAGGTTGTGCTTCGTGTGAATGTAATTAACAGGGAAAAGAAATAGCAGATAGTTACTGAAAATTGGTAGCTGGTAGTTTATGAAAGTATCACACATTATTAAGAGGAGGAGGAGGAGGAGGAAGAGGTGGAAGAAGGAGAGGATGGGGAGGAGGAGGAGGAGGAGGAAAAACAGTCCTGAGGACGAGAGGACTTAAGAGACAGGTTGAAAGTTAACAGCCACGCCCTGACA
>CM035196.1:9125773-9145666 GCA_020233015.1 Callinectes sapidus | reverse complement strand
AGGAGTTCTCTCTCTCTCTCTCTCTCTCTCTCTCTCTCTCTCTCTCTCTCCCGAGTCCCGGCACAGCTTCAGTTTAATTCTCCACTAACGAGTAAGTCATTTCACCGGAGTCTTAATTAGGCAAATCTTCTCTCCTTTGAACCATTGAAGCTTTGAATCCCTTGAGCCCTTTCGGTAATATTTTTTTCCTTAGTGGTATATGAATAAGATCATTTCATTTTCCTCTTTTATTTTTCGTCTTTTTTGAAGTCGTCATCGGGGTATATTGGAATGAGGAGGAATGGGAATTTCATCTGATATCTTTTTTTTTTTCCTTCTCTCGTCTTCCTACCCCGTTTCTGTTTTTTTCTGTTTCTTTATCATTGCCTTTCTTTTTTTTCCTTCTACTGTTTCTATTTTCTTTTATTTTCCTTTCAGTCTCCTCCACTTTCTGCTTCACCTTTCCCTCCTCGTCTCCCAAATAATTTTCCCTCCGTCCACAAAACTTAACCCAGTCAGCGGTCAACATTTTTCCTTTCCTTTTACTAGCGGGAATAATGCATATACATATTGCATGAAATTACGGGAACACATTTTACGATCGCTGTATGATATTTCCTGCTCTCTCTCTCTCTCTCTCTGTCTCTCTCTCTCTCTCTCTCTCTCTCTCTCTCTCTCTGGTTGGCTCCTTCGCTGTCTATCTATTTACTATCTATCTATTCATCTATCTACTTATCTACTTATCAAGTCATATATTTATCTATTTATCTATCCATGTTCCTTTTTCTCTCTTTTATTTCACTCAGTTATCTTTCTGACTTTGCAACTGTTTATCTATCTCTTCCTCTGTCTATTTTCCCGTTTATCTATCCATTATTATTATTTGTATATGAATCTTCTTCCCTCCATGGCATATTTCCTCTTTACTAGTCTATCTATCTATCTATCTATCTCAATCTATCCATCAATCCTCTCTACTAATCCACCTATCTATTTATCTGTTTATCTATTTACCTACCCACCAATTGATTTTATTTTCCTCTCCCTATCATTAATACAATTATCATCCCCTTTTCTTTGCATCGGAGCCTCCTTATACACAGCAAAAACGATATTCACACTCAATCTATTCATATCTACAACACTGCATTAATTAATCTACCTTTTCCACTACCTCACTCTTCTTCCCCTCTATTATTACCTCAAATATTCCTTTAATTTTTCCACGTGGGTTCGATAGAGGCAGTTTCGTACTATTACAACGTTCAGGGACCCCTCATCGCGTCCCGTGCTTGCGCAATCCGCTGGGAAATTCACCTTCTCGGCCTCCTTAATGCGCTTCATTCCCCCGCGTCCCCACTGACAGACGAGACCTGGGAAGTAATTTACAAGGAGAGAGATCGGGGACTACCTGGAGAACGGGTTGAGTCAGGTAGTGTCTCTCTCTCTCTCTCTCTCTCTCTCTCTCTCTCTCTCTCTCTCTCTCTCTCTCTCTCTCTCTCTCTCTCTCTCTCCACACCCTTTCCTTCCTTCGTCTATGGCTTGATGACTACTGATATGATGGTACAGTACGTATTAAGGTAATGAAGGGAGCGGTGTGTGTGTGTGTGTGTGTGTGTGTGTGTGTGTGTGTGTGTGTGTGTGTGTGTGTGTGTGTGTGTGTGTGTGTGTGTGTGAGTGTTTCATGATATGGTTGAGGCCTTAGTGAGTATTGTAGTGTGTTAATGTGTTAGTTTTAAGGGTTTTTTTTTCTTGTTTTTATTTTATTCTTATTGTTCTTCTTTTCATTTCCTTCATTTTCTTCTTTCATTTTAATTATTTTTGTTTTCTAGTTTTTTCTTGTTCTTTTCTTGTTTTTTTTTTTCTTGTCTTTGTTGTCGTTCTTTTCTTGTTCTTCATTTTCTCATACTAATACTCGTACTAATAATCACTTTACCAGCACTATTTTCCTATGTCATTTCCCTTTTCTTCTTCTTATTATTATTATTCTTTTTCTTCTTCTTCCTCTTCTTCTTATTATTACTATTATTATTCTCATTCTTATTCTTATTCTTATTCTTATTCTTCTCCTTACATTACATAAGGTTAGCTTACAGTAAATTTGGTTATAATAAAGAAGAGACTAGTTGACTCATAAAATAGTTAAAGCGTCAAGATAAAGTAAGCACTGGGCAGGCAGATTAGGTTAGGTCAGGGCAATTGCTATACTGATCACGAATAACCCGGAGAAATAGGCTGGTAGGTCAGTAGGCAGATAAGCAGGTTATGTAATGATGGATGGAGAGAGAGTAAACTGGTGCACGTTGAGGTAGGTCAGTGAACAAACACGTCATTCAATACCTGGCTGTAGATAAATTATGAAAACGGTTTGGGGAGAAAGGCCTGTCAGAGAGAGAGAGAGAGAGAGAGAGAGAGAGAGAGAGAGAGAGAGAGAGAGAGAGAGAGAGAGAGAGAGAGAGAGAGAGAGATTGACTAATAAACTAATAGATAAATAGATGAATAATTAAACAGCTATAAAAAATGTCCATTAACTTTTGAAGCCACAAAGAGAAAAGATAACACTAAGACTACAAGAAAACGCTACCTCTCCCGCCGATAAACCTTCCCAAGCCACGGTAAAATCGCAGAACCTTTAGACCACCACCGACACAAGCACAGTGCAAATCCACGAAGCCAGCCGTCCTCAGGTAAAGAAACAAGCTAATCAGCAGTTAAGTGGGCGGAAACCGAGCCAAGGAGAACGAGTTAATTTAATTCAGACGCTCTTACAACTTCATTTTTCCCGGAGAGAAGCCAAACACTGGGCTCGAGTCTTTACAGGGAAGTGGCGAGTGCGTGTAGTGTTTATATTTCTAATCTGCTTCACCTCCTCCCCGCTACACATCCTCAGAACACAACATTGCCGCCCCCTGGGGATCCGCGCGTCGTGATCACCGTCAGGAGTGGCACGAAGGGGCCTGGTCGTGAGATGGGGCGATCTGGGGTGAGATGGGGAGGGGTGGGGTCAGGTGGGGTGAGGTGGAGAGGAAATGGAATACTAATTAAATGGATGGAGTAATGAGATGGACGAGGTGTGGCACGGAGATCGGTTTTGACACGGCACAGACAGACTGATGTTCTCGTGGCGCTGGGAGGAGTGCCAGTTCACCTCCCGGGCACTGAGCCACCCAGACGACTATAAAGACTAGGATTCTTGTACGCCGGCCAGGATACTCGCCAGAGAGAGAGAGAGAGAGAGAGAGAGAGAGAGAGAGAGAGAGAGAGAGAGAGAGAGAGAGAGAGAGAGAGAGAGAGAGAGAGAGAGAAAAATTGTGAACAAAACTTGACCTCTTGACCTCAGCCGCTCCTTACCCAGTCTCGTTTATCCTGTCCATTCCTTCTTCGCTTGTCCTCTCTCCCACCCCTCTACCCCCCAAAACTCCTCCTTTCCACGTTCCTTCTTTTCTTTCTCCATCCATTTCCTGTCTCTCCTCATCCCCTCCTTGTTCTTTCTTGTTACTTTGCTCATTTCTTCTTTCTTTCCTTCTCGCCCTCCAAGTCTTTTTCTTTCTGTTTTTCTCCTTCTCATCCCTTTTTGTTTCCCTCTTTATTCATCGCTGTCCTCTTCTCTGTTTTCTTTTCCTTTTTCCTTTCCTTTAACATGTTTTTTTCCTCTTTATTCTCTTCTTCGCCCACCTCGCTCGTTATTTATATTCCTCCAGTCCTCTCAGAGACACTCACAGCCGTCTCATTCTCCCTGGTTACCTCCTTTTCTTTCCCCCTTTGCCTCTGTTCCATTCTCCTCCAACATCTCCTTTCTTTCATTACTTCCTTGCTTGTCCCCCTCCCCTCCCTTCTTTCCTTTTTCACTACCTCCCTTCTATTCAACCACAAGCTCTCCTTTCTTTCACTTCCCCCCTGCTTGTCTCCCTCCCTCACTCTCTCTTTTCTTCGCCATGTCTCGCTTACATTCTCCCTCCGCTGTCCTTGCTTTGCTCCCTCGCTCCTTGTCTGGAAGTGTACAGTGCAGACGGAGCTACCATGGGTCTGTCTTTGCCTGGAGGGTGAACTGAGGGTGGCGTGGTGGTGTGGATGAAAGACATGAGTGAGGAATTACGAAAGATGCAATGATAACACACACACACCATTCTCCTCTCCTGGCTACACACATGCACACATACACACAGTTCCCTCCTAACACACACATAACACAGCACGTCTTTTCCTCCCTTCCAACGCACACACACCCGGGAGGAGAAAGAAACAGCACGGTAACGGGAAAGCAGGGACTTTGCAGCGAGTTACAGGTTAATAGAGATGGGAGCCCGCGGGAAGCAGAGCGTAGTGGGAATGTCAGTGGTGAATTTCTTTTTTTTCTTTTTTTTACTATGCATCAGGGTTTTTTTTTTACGGAATGTGTGTGTGTGTGTGTGTGTGTGTGTGTGTGTGTGTGTGTGTGTGTGTGTGTGTGTGTGTGTGTGTGTGTTGGATTGCAATAAAGGCAGAGTGATGAATGAGTAGCAGCACGGTTGGTGAGTGTGAATGCATCAGTAAAGAGGCGTCATCGGTGCCGTGTCTCAGGCAGAGCATCATGGGAACCGATATCTGGTGTGTTCATTTCAAGAATGCAGATCACACAACCCTAATGCGATATCATTAATCTGATCGCATTATTATCAGGTTAACAATAATCAAATGACGGTAATTACTGTACCAAGCATGATTATAGAAAATGCATCAAAGCCCTTCAGTATATCAAATAAAGGCATTATTTAGCTTTTTTTTAAATTAGGTTTTTGGCTTCGTCATTTATTGAAAAACTTAATTTCTTTGACATACTCATAAACGCACACTGGATTACCGCTTATGATTCTAACAAATGAAACTGAAAGACACCTAATAGATTTTAAATGAGACTATTCAATTATGAATTACATGACAGATTTTTTACGTAACAGGTATTCGTAATGAAACATAAGAAATTACTTGTTAAATCATGTCTATGTAGAACAAATAATAGTACGAAAAAACTATGAACAAGAATTATTAATGGAAAAACAGATAATGAACAGAAACGGATTGGATGAAATTATCAAGTTAGCGGAAGTGAATTGGTCCGATAATGATAAACGGGAGGCACACAGCATCCGATACGTGTCCGATAAAGGAAAAAGAGGCAACTTCGATAACTATCTGCTATCGGAATATCGCTTTAGTCCCCAAGTTTGGAGAGCCTCACTTGTCGCCTGTTCTCTTTGTTTGTTCTCTATTTACTTCACTTCTGTAATACTGAGTATATCATTGAGAGACCAGAGCTGGGGAGACAGATATAGACTTCTGCCATGACACTGTCCTGTATTCTGAAACACATACCTTTCCCACCACGACTATTTCTAAAGGTCGCGGAGACGATAACCAAGACTATCAAGAGTGTTTCTTCTGTTGATGATACAAAACTTTTATCAATCAACCTCCTTCAGTAGTGGGACACATTTTTCACATGAGTTTTGGTTATGCTTAGACGATTTTATTGACATTACGAAGGGTCTATGGCAGCCACAAGATTAATAGCCAGAGTCTGTATTATTTTAAACCTCACATGAATTTCTATAGCTGCATAAAATCTACAAATAATAAGGAGAATGAATTTTCAAAAACGCGTCCCAATACTGAAGGGGTTAAAACTATAAAAACACATTTAAAAGTTCTTGTAACTTTAACTGGAGACTTTTAAAGATAATCAGGGTTTGGTGCAGAAGGGTTTCAAAACATCGTCCAGTGTCTTGTAAATTTTAGGAGCATAAGAAAGTAGAGAAAGATCCAAAAACTTCTTAGGCCTACACGTGGCAGCCATTGATGTGTAGTGGCTCATGACGTCTTGTTGAGGAGTTAACCATGAGCAAGATGACAAAAATCTATACACCATCCACAAAATATTACCATCATCACTATCATTATCACTATCACCATTACCACCACCATCTCTACTACATCAAATAGTAAAAGTCAAAGCAAAAGTTGGATTCCTCCTATAATATCGTTGCACATTTATTTATTTTTTTCCATCATTTTTTCGTCTCTTTCCTTTCTTTCTGTTAATTTTCCATATTCATGCTTGCTGATTTGGAGAGAGGCTCACGCTCCTTTTTTTTATAAGTGTGTCAGTGAAGCGGGCTCAGTGCAGAGTAAAACTAGAGAAAAAGATAGCACGATATGCTACTCCATAAAAAAAAGAGTTAGAGTCAGAAGCAACAGAAAAAAAAGAGAGGATGCCAATATAGCATTTTTTTTCCTTTTTTCTGTGTCATTTGATGGATTTTGATTGCAATGATGATAACAACAACAATAACGAGAACAAGAAGAACAAGAACAAGAAAAACAAGATAACAAAAGAGCAAGAACAAGAAAACAAGAAGAACAAGGATAAGAACAAGAATAAGAACAAGAACAAGAAGAACAAGAACAAGAATGCAGGAAAATTAAGACTAAAAACAAGAAAAAAAGAGAAAAACTTGTTTTGCATGCGAACACCTCTAAAACTTGTCGCTTACAGAGCATATGTAAATCATTCCCATCAAAATGGAATAAAAGAAATAGAAATAAAATGTCAATATCTTACAAAGCAATATATGAAAAGTGAAATCTTGATCTTTTTTTAATATATACTCACAAAGACTGAACTGAAATTGAAATACCTTCAAAAAAATGTCGTTTAGAAGACGTAGTACATTCTCCATAAAAGACACATAGATCTACCCGTATTGACAGGAAACAAATATTGAAAAGTGAAAGTCCCGGTTCAGTTCACTTATTCCTCGGTTCTCTTTTATATGTAAGTTGACACTGCCTTGATTTAAATGTGAATGCCACTGAGAGTGTGTCATTCCTTCATCCTCCCCCCCTGACCCCAACAAGCATATCCTTCACCGTCCTTCCATTCTCCCTCATTCCTATTGTCCCCCATTTCCTTCCTTCTTTCATTCATTCACTCATTCACTCCTTTCTCCCCACCGCATTTCCCTCAACTTAAAAATGTTCTAATTTTTTTTTCTCCTTTCCTCCTCTTTAATTCTTCATAACGGCTCACTTCTCATACGATCTTTTCCACCTCGTCTTTTTTATCCACTTCTTTCTTCTTAATAATGCAGGTCTCCTCAAGCACACACCCCCAGCGCCCCCCCAGACACAGGAACCTACTTACGGAGGCAAAACCTTAGCCTGCCTTTCTTCTCTTCCCCGATGCCACTTCTCCCTCTCCTCCCCAACCTCCCTCTCCTCCCCAACCTCCCTCCCCTCCACTCACACCTCCATACCCGCCATTCTCTGGAAACTGCAAGTCAGGTCGTCAGCAGCCACGGTTAAAGGAATGTAAGTAGAAAGCATTGAATAATTGTAAAGTATATGTTATTAAGTATATATGAATCATCTATTATATTTTGGGAGGGTAACTCGTATTACCATTATCATTAAGTCATTATTTTACAGTGTATTATCCATTTCACTTATAGAGTTTTCAGTTAACAGCCCCAAAAGCAAGCATACCTCAACTTCCACACACGTCCCATCCTTAACCACACTACTTAAGAAGGAATGTAGCACCGAGACAAGAGGAAAATAACAGACCTTCAGGAAATAGAACAGAAACACGCCCTTTTTTCAGTTTCCTGTCTGAGAAGTCTCGGAAACTCGTGGACAACTACATTCATTAGAAGTCGTTGAAGTTATGTAAGAGGGAGAGCGTGGGCCTCACACATAAATGTAGTAGAGAGGGGGGAAGGGAGAAGGGTTAGGACACGAGAAGGACGACAGAGTGGAAAAATAGCAAGAGAGAAGTGCAGTTGGAGAGAATGTGGAAAAGGAAGAGGGTTTAGAAGGGGAAGAAAAATCCAGGAGGAGAAGAAAGGGTAATGGCTGAGTAGAGAAGCAGGGAAGGAGAAGCAGAGCAAGAGAGAATACGAAGGAGTGTTTGAGACGAAGAGAAATGAAGGAGGGAAAGGTAAGCAGACGGAAAAGGGTTAAAGAAAAGGGAGATGAACAAAAAACGAAATTAAAGGGGAGAAAAAGAAGAAATACAATTGGAGAAGGGAGAATAGATAGGAATAAGAAGAAAGTGGTAAAGGAGATAAGGAACATGAAAATAGGAGAAAAGGTAATACTAAAAAGGAAAGGAAAAAAAGAAAGAATACGAAGGAAGAATAATAGTTGCAGATAAGGTTAAACGAAGAGGCGGCACAAATAAAGGAATGAAATGGATGATGGAGAAGAGGAGGGAAAGAAGGAGAGCAAGAAGAAAAAAACGAGAAGAGTTTTTTTTCACTCTTAGGAAGCAGGAAATGAAGTGTGATTACCACAGCTAAGGCCAGACTTGCGTGCTCGGTGAAAGTGTTGAGTTTGAAAAGAAAATTAAACACACATGTGTACACTACAAGTATACAGGAAACACACATACGCATGCATGCACACACACGTAAACTCTCTCTCTCTCTCTCTCTCTCTCTCTCTCTCTCTCTCTCTCTCTCTCTCTCTCTCTCTCTCTCTCTCTCTCTCTCTCTCTCTCTCTCTCTCTCTCTCTCTCTCTCTCTCTCTCTCTCTCTAATACTCTTCCTCAATCACAGGAATCTTTCATGTATTTCTCTCTTTCTCTCTCTCTTTCCAATCTCAAAGTCAAGAAGCTATTTCCTGCAAACTCTGCTATTTCCCGTTCTCCTCTCCTCCTTTCCCTTCGTCAGGCAGGAGCTCGGTCCATCTCCGCCCTGCCAGACTTCTTTAGACTCCCAAAGTTTGTGTTGAGGAGGTGGAAGAGATGCCCAGGTTTACATGTCAATAGAAATCGACAGGGAGAAGTTTTATGGTGGCCTCCTCCCTAACTCACTCCCAGGGTTCTCTTACTCGCCGCCAGGGCCAATCGGTTCCTGAGATTCTCAAGGTTGTTCTTTGAAAGCATGGGTTTTTTTTCCCTCCCTCTTTCTCTCTCTCTCTCTCTGCTCGTATTTCTTCCAGTGATAGAGTTTCCTTTTTTTCTTTTTCTTTTTTTCTGAAGACAATCATTCAGTCGTATTGATATAAAGGGGTCTCGTCCGTCACGTCGCATAGCAGGCTTGGGGTAATCGTTTTGTTTTTGTTTTTAGTTTTTTCCGGTTCCTTCACGAGGGTGTCTTCAGTGTGTCTGAGTGTCTGAGTGGTTGTCACGTGATTGTGCGCTTCTCCCCATAACTAGACCATGCCAAGGACAGTAACATAGAATAGCTGAATATTTAGATGCTCCTGAGTTCATTTTGATATTAGCCTGGCTGAGTCATAAGTATCAGCCACTCAATGAATCCCTTTCGGCCTCGTCCTCTGCAGGAAGGAAGATTCACTCGCGTTGTAAGTTCCTCGTATTGAAAGAAAAATTGTCTGTCCATCAAGCGTGCAAAGAAATGGAATCCAGTGATGTGTCTCTCTCCTGCAGCGACAGTCAAAGAAGATCTTTCACTGCATCAAGATACTGTGTCAAAAATTGCTGAATATCTGCAGTTGCTGATGACTGGAGAGGCTGGCTGGCTGGGTGCTGCTGCTGCTGCTGCTGCAAGAGTGGAGAGTGCAAACTAATGATCCCAGGATCCACCATCTTTGCTTCTTGCGAGGGCCGTTAATGGCGTTGGTAATAGCAGGAACATTAAAGGAGATTTCATCGATTTAAGACACCATCATGAAATCAAAGTGAAATTTCCCGAGGGTCTCCAGGAGCACTTCTTGACGTCGCCACTGAAAACATTTTTCTGGGCCAACAAAGAAAGCTCTTGCTACACGAGTGCCGTCCGTGCAATCATCGCCATCACTTCCCGACAAAAGGCCAACCCGGGCCACGACAGGAGATGTTTTCCGAGTCAATTTCCTAATATGAGCCAGCGGGGCTTGGCGCGTGGCGGCGGCGGTGCGTCGGGGCCAGGCGGGGCAGGCACGAGGCAGCACCACCCGGCTATTAAGTTTTGACGTTTTATTTGATCCAACCGTACTGCGCTGCCACAATGCATTCACATAACACGGCACACCAATAACACCAAATCATAAATACTTTCGATAACGAGATGAAATAAGATGAATAACATAAATAGCCACTTAAAATGCATAGAATTACAAACTCTGTTATCGACACCACGCTCTCATGTAATGCACTGCTGCACACTCCAGCGCTCTCTTACCCACGCTTTCACTCACGCTCTCACCATCCTTTCATCCACATCCTTACCTTACCTTCACCCACGCCTTCACTCACGTCATCCAGAACAACACGTCCAAACATCACAAACCTCTGTCACCTCATTCCCTTCAGGTCACTACTCACTGAGGCTTTGTACTCGTACCCTCAGCTCCCTTCCTTCCCCTCACTGAGTAACACAACATAGAGAGTTTAGTAAATGCCGGGTGACGTGAAATCAATATACACATGAGAGGAGTACTGGCCAAGACTAATGAAAAAGGAAAGCAGGAATTAAATGAAGTGTTATTCTACGTGTTATCATTTCCAGTGTTTTCTCAGCGCTCTCTCTCTCTCTCTCTCTCTCTCTCTCTCTCTCTCTCTCTCTCTCTCTCTCTCTCTCTCTCTCTGGGCTAGCAAAATATATTACTTTTATCGCCATGCACCAGCTTCCCCCAACACTACCTCCCCCACCTCCCTCCCTCCCCAAGCCACCCAGCCTCCACCCCCCTCCCCCACCTCCCCCACCTCCCCCAGCCACCCAGCCTCATGTAGCAGCTCCTCAATCCTACCCCCCCCCCTACTCACTGCCCTCCTGCACTCCACCCCACCCCCCACCCCCCAGGAAATTTCCCTCCTCCACCCCCAACCCACCCACCTCTACCTCTAAACTAAACGCGGCGGCCACACATCACACGGCTGCTGGATAAACTTGGAAACTGCAACGCATTTTGTCTAATATTTCTTTTTTTATTTTATTTTCTTTTCCGGCTAACCCAGAGACACACTTAACGGCGGGCACATGATAGAAAACAGTGATAAATAAAGTAAATGATACCTAACATAGAGAAAGTGTGCGTTCAAGAATGGAAAGTACATGAAAGAAAGTTCGACTGAAAACTCTCTTGTCTATATAAAAAAAAATAAATAAATAAACGATAACGGCTTTTTTTTCTTCCACTCTTGTATCGAAGAGGAAACTAATAGTGGGTAAAAATTTAAAATGCATATTTAGGTGAGGAAAACCGACAGAGAAACCCTTTTGTCCCTTAATAAACAACGATAACGCTTTTTTCCCCCTCTATTTATTCTTGGGTCGTAAATTTACACACGGAAAGGACGCTATAAAGAGGAACTAAATAAAAATATCCGAGTGCAAAGGTGGAAAAAAAGACACAAAACTAATAAACAACGATAAGACTTTTCTCCCGTTCTTGGCTTGGAAAGGAAACAAGACAGAGAGAAAAAAAATACAAATACAAAACAAAATGACTAGGAAAAAAATAAATGCAAAAGTTACTTAGCTAATGAATGACTCGTGATAAGGCTTTTTAGAAATTCTTGAATTGTTCACGCGGAATGGAAACGAAAAAAAAAACAAGCGAAATAAAAAGAAATAGACAAAAATAGAAAAGAAGAATGATTAAACTTTGAGAAACAAGATAAGAACTTACGAGACACAAAAATAGAACGACATGGAAAGGAAAACATAATTTCTCACCTGAATAAATCATAACACAAGAGATTACATTATCAGGAATCACGGAAGCAAAGAGCAGGAGGAAAGACAGATAGACAGACAGACAGACAGACAGACAGACAGACAGACAGATAGATAGATACACAGATAGATAGATAGATAAGTAGGTAAACAAATAGATTGATAGACGGATAAATACATTACCTTCTTCACCAAAAGATAATAAAAAAAGGACAAAAGAGAAGAGTCCATGGTAGGAATGGTAAGAACAGCAAGATGCAGAAACACTGGCTGAACACTCGCTGCAGATGGCACAGGACAGGCAAATGTAACACTCCACCGCCACCAACACCTACAGAAGCACACTGCACTTCAATACGCATCTAAATCACTTACTCCCCCTAACCACAGCCGTAACCTAACCTGACCTAACCTAATCAACTGAAACTCACTAGTCAACAGAACACAAACCGAGAGACTACAATTCATACCCCTATCTCCACTTCCTTCTTCTTCTTTTTCTTCTTTTTCTCCTCCTTCACCAGCAAAACACACGCACCTCATAACGAACGAGGCGCTGGAGAAAAAAATATAAGCAACAAATAAAGAATAAGAGCTCGTCCACTCAGCCCCACGACTAACCACGAGTTCCCAGGCGATCAATACCCATTACGACTCAAATTGGGCCCGTTAACCTGGAGCCCGTCGTGCTAAGTGGACCGTCCAACACCCATAAACGTCCAGCGGAATTCTGGGTCGAGTTGGAGAGCACTGGAGAGACTGGACGTGGAAGGGAAACAAGGAAGGAAGGAAGGAAAGAGGTATTGAGTTAGGTTGGTGCTGTGTTTGGACTGGGTTAGACTGGGTTGGGTTGTGTTGGGGTTGCCTGGAGTGAGCTGGGTAGTGTGAGGTTAAGTAAAATGAGGCAAGGGTGGATGGAATGATAGAAAATGGATAGTAGGGAAGGGAAGAGAAGGGGACAGATAGGAAGTAAAGGAAAGGGAAAGAAATTAAGGGGGTAGAAAAAATGTAATGGCTGTGGCAGGTGCAGAAGAAAGTAAGACGAGTGAAAAAAAAAAAAAAAAAGGAAAGAAAAATGAAGGGAAAGAAGCATCATGTAAGAAAACTCACGAAAGATATAAGTTTAAGTCCTGATCCTACAAGAAGTAAAATATATATGCACAAATTTTCAAAGTTAACCCAAACACTACACTTTCAATCATCACGGAGAGAAGTGTAAGTTGGTTGAAGGTGAGTGAGGAAACAAGGAAGGGAGAGAGAGGAAGAAAGGAAGGAAGGAAGGAAGGAAACAAGGAAGGGAGAGGAAGGAAGGAAGGAAGGAAGGAAGGAAGGAAGGAAGGAGGGAAGGAAGTAAAGAGGCAGAGAGCAGTCGTGATACCTGCTGGAGTCTGGAGGCGAGGAAGAAAACGGGGTGGAGGAAGAGGCACCAAGGGAATAATTGGGATTTGTGGGAATGTTTATACGACGCTGGCGAGTCATTATGGGAAGGAGGGAGGCGGGTTGGCCGGAAATTAGACGTAATGTGTCGGGGGAGAGGAAATTCTTGTTCGGGAAGACTAGTAAACAGTATTAGGATTTGGCTAAAAGAGGAATAATTAAAGTAAATTCCTCCGCTACAGTCTGCAATGGTTATATAACGTTGCACTGCTTTGTGATGTTTGGCTTGAATTCTTTTGAACCCTTTCACCCTCTCAGCTCGTTTCAACAGGCTTTAGTGAGAGTTGCTAAGGATTCACTAGGTGTCTTTACGATTCCAGTCACAAATCACGTTCTTCTTTCATTTTTTTCCTTTTTTTCTAGAATGTTTGAAGGTGTCTTGTTTGTTTCAGGGTTCCCAAGTAATTTGTTTTGTTTTTCAAGGTCGTTATTGGGTGTTGGGTGTGTTTTGGGGTCGTTGTGTTGTGTGTACGTAGAGTCCCCGCTGATAGAAAAGAAAAAACCCACAGAGATCATTTTGAGGGACAGCGCACCTCAAGAAAGCTTCAAACACAACGTAACTTCCCCGCTATGCTCAGTTTTCAGTTCCGTGTGGTGGTCCGAGCCGCACTTATGGCCAAACTTCACCAATAACCTCCCGCAAATTACGCCACAAGACAACTAATAACTGCACAAGGGACGCACCTTTCCATCGCTTCCTTCGCTGCCTCCAAGTTTGTCAGTGTTATTAATGCAGTTACCTCAGCGCTTCCACCATCACAGTCTCCCCATTGAAACCCCCAAAACACACGCCCCAACCAAGTCATCTTTCTGCCGCAATAAATAGTTTGTATACCTTCTGTAAAAGTCACGGTTTAGCACTCCTTCTGCAGTTACTACCCTCTTGTGCAACCTCTCGCGGTACTTGATGTCTTGGTTTACGTATCTTTTATGTGGAGACGAGTGGCAGGTTTTAGGAGGCTGGGTTAGGCAGGTGATCGCTGGAAGTCTATGTAGCTACACCTAAACCTCGATGTTGAGTGCCAGGTGCCCACAGCCTCGAGGGAAAGTAAGGAGCTAAGGAAAGAAAGGTAAAGGGACCCAAAGAACTGAAGGAAAATACATAAAGTGGAGGAGAAGAACCTGAAGAAGGGGAGAGGAAAGGAAACAGTAAAGATTGGGAAAGTGAACAGGAAAAGAAGTCGATGTTATTAGAAGAAGAGAGGAAATGAATAGATAAATGCTGGGAAAAGGTAAGAAGGGACGAAAAGAATCAGAGGAAAGAGCGAAGAAATTGATAAAAGATAAGCAGTAAGGAAAAGGTTTGAGGAGAAATAAAATGCAAACGAAGAAGAGAGAAAAAAAAAGATACAGAAAGGGTAATGACAAAGAGAGTACTACAAAAATAGAATAGTTGAGTAAAGGGAGAAAAAGAAAGAGAAACGACTAGAAAAAATAGGTTAAGAAAATGCCATTAGTAGGAAAGAAGAAAGGCATGAAACGACGGTCAAAAGGAAACAAATGAAGAGAATGAGAAAAGTTCACGAAAAAAGAAACGAAAGGAACAGAAAAAATAGTTACAAAATTAGTTGGAACAAGGGAAAAAGAAGCAACAAACACAAATATAGTAAAAAAAATTGTGAAAATAACACAGAAGGGAAAAAAAGAAAAGGGATACAAAACAAGCGGAAATGAAAGTGAGAGAAGGAAAATAAGAATACAGGAAGTGTCTTAATAACGAAACTCCACGAAAGACTAGAGAAGGCTAGACTCAAGTGTGTGTGTGTGTGTGTGTGTGGACTGCGGTGGTGGGAAAACACAGAGTGATCTTTATTTATCTTAACTTTCAACATTGGTCGTCGAAAAGTTTGAGAAAAGAAAGATCTCTGCTTCGCCCAACACTTTCCCACCATCACAGTCCACACCACAGATTGCGTCAGACAGACAGTTAGCACACCACGCCACTGCCACTGCCACTCAATCACCAGCCATGCCTAACCCGGCCTTCCACACGTGTCACTCATCTGCACGCGGAAGATACACAAGCCAACAAGATAGTTAATGGAACAGAAGGTATGCAAAACGATGAATGCTCTAAAAAGAAATACAAGCCAGTGACTCCACCAAGAGGAATAAAATAATAAAAAAACTCCCCCCCCCCCAAAAAAAAAAAAAATAAAGATAACATGAGACCAGAGAGACAATACTGAAAACAACAACAAACTCACCTTCTCTCTCTCTCTCTCTCTCTCTCTCTCTCTCTCTCTCTCTCTCTCTCTCTCTCTCTCTCCCCTTCCCCCGAGTAAAAGAGAAAGAGAAATAGAGAAATAGAGAAAAGAGACGGAAATAATAAAGTATAAAGCAGCTAACGAAAGATAAAGTTTAAAGGAGAAAAGAAGATTAAGTTGCAGGAGGAGGAGGAGTGCGAAGAAGAGGAGGACGAGGAGAAGGAGGAGGAGAAGGAGGAGGAGAAGGAAAAGGAGGGGGGGTGGGGGCCAGAGGTGTTCCCAGAGAAGGAAGGTAGCGAGCGTGCGATCCGATGCACCCTAAATAAATAAAAAATAAGAGATTCCAACCCCATGGTAAAAATAAATCTTGAGCTCCAACGACCCAGCAACTCGAAATGGAATTGTGGCGGGTGTGAAAAGTATAGAATAATGGTAAGCCTTTTTGACACTGCAGGCTGATAGAGGGGGGAGAGAGAGAGAGAGAGAGAGAGAGAGAGAGAGAGAGAGAGAGAGAGAGAGAGAGAGAGAGAGAGAGAGAGAGAGAGAGAGAGAGAGACAGACAGACAGACAAATAGACAGACAGACAAACACACACAGACACACAGGCAAACAGACAAACATACAGACACACACACACAAACAAACAGACACACAGACAGACAGACACACAGACAGACAGACTTAAGGGAAGCAAGGGTGGAGAAATGGAAGAGGAGAAAAAAATGGAGAAACAGAAAACGGAGTGGAGAGAATTTGCTGGGGGTGATAAATGACAGGAAAAGGAAGAACGGAGAGAAATGGAGAGAAAATAATCGTGAGGAATAGGAGAGAGAGAGAGAGAGAGAGAGAGAGAGAGAGAGAGAGAGAGAGAGAGAGAGAGAGAGAGAGAGAGAGAGAGAGAGAGAGAGAGGGAGAGCGAGAGAGAGAGGGAGAGCGAGAGAGAGAGAGAGAGAGAGAGAGAGAGAGAGAGAGAGAGAGAGAGAGAGAGAGAGAGAGAGAGAGAGAGAGAGAGAGAGAGAGAGAAAAGCATGAAGTTGAAGGAATTACAAGTTGAAAGGACGAACATAGCAGGCTGAGATTCCCACGAGGATACTTACGAGAGAGAGAGAGAGAGAGAGAGAGAGAGAGAGAGAGAGAGAGAGAGAGAGAGAGAGAGAGAGAGAGAGTAGAAAGGGCAGAGAGGTAGGTAGCGTCAGGTGGCAGAGAGATAGGTAGAGCCCCACTAGTCTAGCGGCTCAGGGGTGAATTGACAGGAGTGAGGTGGAAGGATAGAGTACCTGTGGCGAGTGACAGATTGCATTAGATGTTTGTCATAAGTAGTGCAGCTTTAACTCCTGGGGTGCTGCGGGGAGTCGAGCTGAGAGGGGTGAAGGGGGGAAAAAATGTGAATAGAATTAATTGTTGGTTTGCGCAGGTTGACGGGGGGGGGGGGGTGGAGGACTGTTACTGTGATGGGGGAGAGGGGGGAGGCTAGCGCTTAGAGTCCCTACAGTGTTTTTTTAAAAGGTCGTGGATGTGATGGTTTTATTTAGTTCATACTTAAGTTTTTTTTTATTATTGTTGTTTTCTTTTCTTAATGATGATATTTTCTTTCATATTATGTATTCTTTAGTCTTTTTACTGTTTCTTTTCTTTACGATTTTCTTCTTTCATATTATGTGTTCTTTAGTTTTTTTATTGTTGTTTCTTAATGATGGTTTTTCTTTCATATTAGTGTACTCTTCATTTTTGTCATAGCATGATCAGAATAATAAAAACATCCTTAAAAATGTTTAGAACTGTTTTCAAAAGCGAATAAGTATGATTATTTTCTTTCCATATCGGTGTTTTCTCGGTTATAATGTAAAATTCATACCATTGCATCCATATGACCATAAAAATACTTTACAAACATCATTTAAAAAGGTTGGAAATTTTAGAACTTTAATCAGAGCATTCTACCAAAAAAAAAACACTAAAACCATAAGAAAAACATCACCAGTAATCGTATAACTTCAACTAACTAGACTCAGTTGAACGCAGTGAAGGTCAAACGACAAAGCGTTCATGAATTCAGTCCTTTGAGTCAAACTGAAGCATTTCTATAGCGGAAGCAAAGACCCCTTGTGACATTTATTGATTTTGGATGCCAGGGAGGAGAGGAAACTGACGTGGGAAGGGCGAAGGGATGAACAGCCAGACTTGGGGGTGACAAGGGTGTGTGGTGAACCGTGTTACTGCGTGGGTGATGTGAGGCTTTGTTAGAGATATCAATGGTAGTAGTAGTAGTAGTAGTAGTAGTAGTAGTAGTAGTAGTAGTAGTAGAAGTAGTAGTAGTAGTAGTAGTAGTAGTAGTAGTAGTAGTAGTAGTAGTAGTAGTAGTAGTAGTAGTAGTAGTAGAAACAAGCTCCTCCTGGGTGGAACACACACACACACACACACACACACACACACACACACACACACACACACACACACACACACACACACAGTAAACGATAATGAACGAATATTATAACAAAAAAAAGAGATAAGGGGAAAAAGAGCGAAAGGGAAAAAAATGATGAAAACGAAATCATTTTACGGCGAACAGAGGCACCTTAAATACGAGAAAATAATAATAATAATAAGAAATCCTTATAAAGCAAAAAATAAAGAGAGAAAAGCATCCGTGCATAAATTCGAAACATCTTTTTTTATTTTTCTTCTTTATTTGGTGAGCAAGAAAGAGCAGGACTGGATGAGGAGTTTGAGAGAGTGAAGGGAAGGGAGAAGCTGAATGGAATATGAGGACACAGATGAGGCGAGGCAGAGGTGGATCTGTTGAATGCAATGAGCAGGACGAAAAGGAAAAATATGGCTGAGGTTTGAAAGGAGAGGGAGAGACACGAAAATGAGCTCTCTCTCTCTCTCTCTCTCTCTCTCTCTCTCTCTCTCTCTCTCTCTCTCTCTCTCTCTCTCTCTCTCTCTCTCTCTCTCTCTCTCTCATCTCCCCTCTGCGTTTCCTACTCCCCTCTCTTCACTTTTACCTCCGTCCCTCACAAATCCTCTCACCCTCTCCTTTTTGCCCTTCCTCTCCCTCCCTTCCTCTCTCTCTCTCTCTCTCTCTCTCTCTCTCTCTCTCTCTCTCTCTCTCTCTCTCTCTCTCTCTCTCTCTCTCTATCTATCTATCTATATCTATCTATCCATCTATCTATCTATCTATCTATCTATCTATCTATATATATATATATATATAAATTCTGTATAAAATTGACAAATAATAAGCAGAATAAATATAAAAATGCGTCCCAGTATTGAAGGAATTACAAATACAGTTCATTTACCTTTCGGATCCCTTCACACTACCCACCAATAAGACCTCGCCTCGCCGGGATTCCTTAAAATTTTCTCTGGATTTTAAAGTGAGGATCTAACTCGCTCTAAATTGTCTACAAAACTAGAGGAAGTTAGCACCGCCATCCACGGACCAGAAGGTCTCGTCTGCCAGCCTATCGCTCGCCTCCCCTTGCCATTAGTGGAAGAATATTTTCTTGAATGGGTTCCGTCAGTCGGGGTTTTCATTAGCATAACAGCTTCCCTCAGACTCCCCTATGAATCTGTATTACCATAATCATCAGACTCCGGCCGTAGCACAGACGGTACAGGAGACAGTGGACGGGACAGTCTGTATTGTGATCATTGTGTTCTTTTTTATTAACTCTTTCAGTACTGAGGCACATTTTTATCACGAGTTTTTGATGTCATTGGACTATTTTATTGACATTAGGAAGAATCTAAGGAGGTCAGAAGCTTACTGGCCACAGTCTGTACTGTTTTAATCCCCACATGAGTTTCTGAAGCTGCATAAAATTGACAAATAATAAGCAGAACAAAAAATGAAAATTCATCGCAGTCCTGAATGGGTTATCAGTTTCAAATCTGAAGAAAACATTACAAAATGAGAGAAATGTTTCAAAGAAAATAAGTGATTTCTTGTTTCATGATTCGCGTTGTTATTTGAGGATTAAAATTTAACAGACTCTGGCCATTACACTTCCAACCTCTATGGACTCCTCTTTATATCAATACAATACTCGAAACACACTAAGCACTCAAGGTATAAATGTGTCCCAGTACTGAAGGGGTTAAGGACGAGTATAGCACGAGGAGAATGGGTGAGACTTGAGACTGTGAGTGGTATGTGATAAGAAGAGTAATGCCGTGTGACTGAGGAGAGAGTGAGAGTGGGAGGTGAGTGGTACTGTCATCGAGGTGAGAGATGATAAAAGCGAGGGTGATGAGTGAGTGTCGGGGCGCGTGGTGGGGAGGAGTAAGAAGAATGTAATAAAGAAGAGCTTAGCGGAGGCAAGCGGCGCGCGAGTCTAATACCTTGTTGGTCTTCCACTTTACGACAAGCTGGTGTCATTGATGAGTGGGGGAAAAGTGCACCGTGAAAGGATGGCGGAGCAAAGAGGAGCACCGTAGTACGCCACCCCCTCCACCTGTGACCACCTGTTTGTGAACCCCCGCCGTAGCTTCCCACCTTCCCCTTGTTGCTAACTTATTCATCATCCAGAGCAACGACTGCACTTCATCACTCCCTCGTGGTGTCATTATTCAGACTCCCGCACCGCCATGTTACGTCACTC